>LDPL01000010.1:698127-765286 GCA_001305505.1 Neonectria ditissima
GTTGGTGGGGGGGGGGGAGGGAGGGAGGAGGGAGGGAAGGAGGGAGGGATGGAAGGGAAGGGGAGTTGGTTAGTGCGTCTAGTACGGAGTAGACTAGGTAGATAGGTACCTTAGATACAAGGTGGATGGATTGGGATTGGAGTGAAGAAGAAGAAGATTAAGGAATAAAGAAGGCATTGATTTCAAGAGGCTGTTGTTTGTTTGTTGGTCTTGTCTGTCTGCTTCTGTTTACCTGCGCTTCCTTCCTTGCTTGCTTGCTTGTCTGTCTGAGGCTGAGGCTGCGGCTTGAGCTCGGGCTTGGGCCGACGGCTGGGAGCGGCTGAACTGAGCTGGGCTGGCAGCGGCTGGACGAGGTTCATTCAAAAACACCGGCGACGTTGAGGCTTGGATATCAACCCACGGATGGGCAACCAGGCCAAACGATAGAGTTGAGTTGCCGAACCAGACAGAAGGAACTCTCTACCTGGATAAAGAGCTGTGGCGTTGGGTCTTGTGGCGACGCACGCACGCACGAGAAGATGGACAACCACCGAGACAAAGACATTGGTACAGCCAGGCCAGAAGGACCCCAAGGTAAGACAAGAAAAAAAAAAGCCAAACCCGGCGGATGGGCAACAATAACAACAACAATACGATACACGCTGGCATGGCATAGCTAGTAGCAAGCGCAGCAGGCGCTGACACGCACGTACCGCACCAGTACATCTACACCTTGCTGGCTGGCTGACACACACACAAATGCGAAGCAAACAGAGTTATCACAAGATGTGGTACACCCCCTCCCTCCTTCGTCCCATTCTTCTGCCTGCCACCGCCATCACGCCCGCGCAAAGGAAACCCGGACGCAAACGCTTGGCCACAGATTTACTTTCCGTCAGCCAGCCACAGTCCCGGGGCGGAGGGCAATTGGTCCCCTCCGCGGTGCCGGACTAACGAAATCAACGGTTCAGGTGGGCTTTTTTTTTGATTAGGAGGGAGGGAGGGAGGGGGGCGTGTGCGTGTGGAAGTTGGTTGGTTGTTAGGGGAGGAAGCTAACTTGGACGCGATGGACGAGGGAGGGAAGCGGTGTTTTGGAAGCCTGCGGCTGATTATTCGGTACACTACGCATCGTCTTTACCACGAGGGGCTGTAGTGTAGTGGCTAGTGAATTACCACGAGGGATTGACGAGTGTGAGACACTGAGAGAGAGAGAGAGAGTGTGTGTGTGAGTCTGGTATTGTGTTGTAATTACTGCTCCAGGGAAGTAAGCAGTAAGGACCACCATGTGACAATAGGTCGCTGATCAATACCATTCCTTCTTTCCAAGTAGTCGGCCAACCAGTCAATCAGTCAGTCAGTGCCTTGTTACCTAGCCGTGCCGTCCATCCATCCATCCCTTCTGGCCCCCTTTTTTTCGTCTCAACCCGTCCGGGTAACGTTAGGTCTCGAGTCCGCCTCCGCGATGGCGCAAGACCGAGAGAAGACCAAGGACGGTACGACGGCCGTTGGTGGCCGGTCGGATCCAGAGTAAAATAAAACAAAATAAAATAAAAACCAGGGTGTGAGAAGAGTAAAAGAAAAGGAAAACAAAGAAAGCAAGAAGTAGAAAAACGCTCTGAATACACACGCCCTATGTCACCACCACTGCCCTGCAGACGACGCAGGGCACTATAGACGGGGACCTCGGGCTGGCTGCTGCGGCGGCGCGAGAGGAAAGCAGAGCAGAGAAAACAGAACAAAAAGGGGAGGCGGTAAGGTTTGGGACGGGGATGGAACACGATGGAGCCTCTGTCACTTTAGGGGACTTTTTTTTCTTTTCTTTTCCCCCCTCTCTCGGTTGGGTATGCTGGAGTTTATTGGACCAACCCGGTTATGGGAAGGGGGGCGTGTGTTTGCGTGAGTGAGGGTTTATGTGGAGGGAGAGTCTGTTGGATGAAGAGTCATCGTAGTGTAGAACCAGAGAGCGAGAGGGACGGACCGAGTTCGGGGACACGACGCGAGGCGAGACGATGGGAAAGAGGGGTAAGTCGAAAGAAGAAAAGAGAAAGAGGAGGTACTTTTGGTCTTTTGCGCAGTACAGTGTAAGTCGAGGCGGTGACGGACGACGACGGGAGGGGGGAAAGGGGATTCGGTTGGCCATCAGACCCAAAACCACCCCCTACGACGCCTCCCACTTTGAAGCCTGTTTGATTTTTTGAAGCTTCGAAGGGAAAAGCTAGATATTCGACAACCTCGGTAGACGCGATGTTTTCACGGCGCAGCGCAGCAGAAGCAAGCACATGAAATATCCCTTCCCTTATCTCTCCCTCTTGGAAAAAGGGGGGAAGGGAGCCGCAACGGGGGCAGACGGAACAACGCCGAGAAGAAATTCAAGTGACATCTTTTCCTCTTCCCTGATAGATAAGCATTGGCCCAGAGAAGGGCGTGTTTGTTCTCCTCCCCTCCACTCCGCCGGGATGCCAGGAACGAGGCGGGGGGGCGTGATGGGAATGCGGAAGAGGGCGACGTGGTGGCGCGGCGCTGGAATGCGGGTTCGGAGAAGGGGGGGGAGTGGTGAGGTTGAAAGTGACGAGGGGCGTGTGCGAGGTTGATGCGATGATGGGAAGACGAGCAGAGGAAAAGAAGGTGTTGGCGGAGTTCCCGATGGCTGTCGGGTGTGGGCCGCGGTGGGATGTGACGATGCGTCAGCTTGGTGTTTTCTACCCCCGGAGGAATCACGGCCTGGACTGCCACGGCACGAGGGAGGGAATGAAGTCTATTGACCCTCGGCTCGCTGACACAATTACTGGGTTACTGCTCGCCAAGGGAGGAACAGTAGCATCTCCCTCCCTTCTCCAAAAAGACATGACTAGCTACCTAGATGGACACATCACCATAACATCCGAGAGAACCTTTTTGTCCACGGCGTTTCGCCTCCCACTCAGCTGGGACGGTTCCAGAACCTCGGGTCACCATTCTTTCCCTCGTGCGCGTGTGCGCTCTCTCTCCATCCCCAATCCTATCAACGACAGCGCCCGATTCCGCGCCCCTTTCCCACTTTCCGGGACTCGCCTTGCGCACTGGAATGTGGGAGCATCGATTCCAATCTCGTGGCGGCGAGCTTGCCCTCTTCTTGGTTGCTTTTTATGCTTTTCTCCATTGCGGGAACAAAAAAACCCCGGCTAGAGTGTATCTCGGAGGAGGGAGAACCGGTCGATGACGGTGTCTCTTTCTCTGGATAAGAGGGGAATGGGATGTTTTTGGCGATGATGGGAACACCAAAGGTATGGACAGAAGCTGTTAGAGTCTGCAAGAAAGAAGGAGTAGTTACTACTACCACCTCGATTCGAATGCCATCAGCTTGCGATATAGGACAGGATTGCCTCTGCTGGCTGGCTTTGACTCCTCTAAAAGTGAAGCCCAAAGCTAAGCTCCAACACACATCATCAATGTCGTATATCCAGGAACTTCCGCAAAGCTAGTTGATTAATTTATATCGACGTCACCGAAAGATGTTCACATGGCTACGCGGTAAAAGTGTGCTCTTGGTTCTTGTACCAAGTTGGCTCGCTGCGTTGTAGTCTTCCATGGACGAAAATGTATCCTCTACGCCAACCACGGCCTCGACCCCGATGCCATATATTTCCCTTTCTCGAGACTTGCTACCAATACGGATATACTGCCTCTGAGCACCCAAGATTCGTAGGGGACAGGCAGCCGGTGTTCTTGCTAACCCGGACTGAAAGAGGATTTGGTGGCTGGTGTTCGTATACGGCCGTAAACACAGCTCGGGATCTACGCTTGTGGAATACCGATCGATCTCGCGTTACTCGGGAGGCCCGCTCCCTCGTGTCTTTGTTCCCTCGGCGGCGGGAACGGCCCAGCCGGACGGGTTCGGTGGGGGAAGGGCGTGCGAAGGGCGGCCACGGTCAGAGTTCATGGAGAAGAGTGGACGGATGACGCCCGTTTCCCCCCATCTCTCACCGGGGCGGCCGCGACGACGAGAGGGGAACAAAGAATGGGCCATCACGGCAACGTAGATGTGGAGGCGGAGGCGTCCCAAGACATGTTTCTTTTGGTTCTGGGGATTGAGCTGGAGATGAATAGAGGAGAGAGAGAGAAAGCGACGCCGGCCGAGGGGGGGCTTTAGCCATGCCGTTTCCGGGCGGACGGGAATCACGGGATCACGGGATGGCTAGCCCATCTTTCTGCGCCGTCAAACACTCTTCTTTGTTCCCTTTTGCTCACGTCGGCCGCCCTCGTAAACGAGACGAAAGGGGGGCGGGTTGACGCAGTAACCCTCCCAGCCAACGCCTTTTTCTCTGGGATCACGCCCCCCTACTCTCTCTTTCCTCCCTCCTGACTCTCTGAAGAAGAAGAAGAAGGGAGGGGGGAAAGGAAAAAGGAAACCTTGGGGATCGATCGCTGGAGAGAGAGAGAGAGAGGGTTTCTGGGGCCGAGATGAATAGAGGCTTTGGCGCCACGGGCGTTTTGGGGGGGGGGGGGGGGGGGGGGGGGGGGGGGGAGGGGGGCTTTTGTTTCCGTCATGGCGGGAGGGTTTCCTTTGCGCGGGGAGGGAGGGATCGGTTGGTGGCGGTTTGACGGGTTGCTGAGAGCTGGGAGGGATGTTGTCACGACAAGTCCTTTCTGGCTCGTCGACGACGATGGGGTCTTGAAGTCGTGACTGCGACCTCGGACACGGAGACCTCAGGCACTCCCCTCCAGGCATCCAGGCCTTGGTCCAACACCAGAGCCACTCAACGCGCGACCCTTCCCTTCTCCCTGCCCCCGGATCCGTGCCAGAACACACGCGGCAGTGCGAGACGCCATGACATTCAATGGCCGGCGGCGTGTTGCATGAATCGTGTGGGCTTCGAGATTGATTTTAGCACGCGCGGGCGCTGCGCCTGCGGCACGGGAGAGACAGGACCGCACCGGCTTGGGATGGACGGCTTGTTTTCGATTGTAGGCAGCCCATTTCTTGCATTCCCTCTTTCCAGTGCGCTCTCTCTCCCTTTGCTGCCATCACGTATCTACAGCTGGTTCAAATGCCCCACCCCCTGCTCGAGCTAAACGCAACCAACGAGTTCCAAAACAACCACCAAACCCATTCCCGCTCCCGCCCCTCGTCGAGCCTCCGAATAGCCTCATATCCCCTTTCTCCCCCGCAAATCTCTTCTTTTTCTTGCAGATATCTCTCCTCTTTTCCCTCCCTTCTCCTCCCCCTCACGAAGCATCTTCCCTTCCCCTCTCTCGCTGTGGAGCGATCCCGGATCCTCGGAGGGGGGGGACCCGCCGCCCGCATTAGTCCTCTTTGAGCCCGCCCGCAACAAGGGTGGAGCTGGCTGCGAACTGCGACCGTGCGGGCAGGAGTGTGAGCGAATGAGACTCGTCGCGCGCGGGGACGGCGCCCGCGTTGCGAGGCTTGCGAGGCCGGAGCCGGGAAGCGTCCGAGGCCCGCACCCGTTGAGCCGTGTCGGAGCCGTGAGGGCCCCGCCGCTGTGACGGGTGTCGGCGCGGGAAGCGTGCGATGCCGTGCGGAAGAATCAAACAAAGCCCGTGGGGGGTGGCGTGTCTCGAGGGTCGAGACATGGCCCATGAGGTGTTGGGAATGGTTGATGCAAGGGCATAAATGTAGTAGAAACCCTGGAGACGGCATCATTATCAAGGAGGGACCATGAGCTGGCGCGGAAGAGGCCGGGGAAAGTCTACATGCACCCATCCGAGTATCAATGTTCCGAGGCCCACCATGAAGATAGGATGCCATCAAGAACCCCATCGTATTTAGGTCTCTGACATGCAACTATCGTGCGTGTACGGCGTATCAAAATCCCTTACATCGACTCAACTGTATTCACTTGGCTGCCCTCGGTCATCTCTTTCGGTCGTAATCTTGACGACTGACACCGGATCGTGTAACCTCATGGGCTAAGTATCTTGATTATGATCTTGCAATCTTTTGCTGTCTTTTGAGTTGACTATCCTCTATGGTCGTGGCTGCGTAAATTCATGTCCATCCGATATTCTCATATTACACCCAAGTATTAGGGCTGGTCGGTATCGCTTGCACCATCCCAGACGACGCCGCTCCACGGCCCAGCACCAGCCTAACCTTCCTCAATGGTGTCTAGCTCGGGAAACTCGTCGTTCTGGTTGAGTAAGTTGGAAGCCTCGTAGTCTATGTGGCGTCGTCAAGGAGCGGGACTGGCTCGGCGGCTCGAGTTTTCCAGGCACATCTCCTCTCGTACTCCCAGCCGACCTAGAACATTCCGTTCTAGCACAAAGCATCTCTCCGCGTATACCCCCATTTCGTTCTGTCGATGCCACGCACTGCTCAATCGCCGGACCATGACGCGTTTCCACCCTCCAACGTTGATGGTGACTCGTTTCCATGGCCTCGACGCACCCTGGTGCCTGCTCTGAGTAAGGAAACGGAAGGTTTGCATGGCTGCCTCGTAATCGCGGTCCACGTCGCTGGGAGCATCCTCCAAGGGCTTGACGACAGTTTGTACGTGCAAGGTCAGCGTATCTAGGGACGGAAAGGCACAGATAGCCCGGAGGAACTCTGGTGGATCGCACAACCCGACGTCCATGTCCAGCTCCAGCGTGTGGACTAATCTCAACCGCTGGGAAAGCAGCTGTAGATCACCTGCCCACAAGGTTGGACACCTTCGATCGTCCTCCACAAAGCCAGTGTGGTCTCGGAACCGCAGAACTCGCAGTGACCGCCCATGGGCCTCAATCGCATCCAAGGGGAAGAGTTGCGTATGGCATGTCATGTCAAGGACCTCAAGTGCTTGGATATGATCCTTGATAAGCAGGTAGAGGCCACCAGTGGCCTCCTGCCTCCGATCAGGGAGGTGGCTATAATCCTCCACATGCAATGTGTGGAGGCCCGAAAGGTCACTAAAAGAAATAGACGAGAGAAAGTTGAACACGGGCACCGACACCAACTCCAAGGCCTTGATTTGCGAAAAGTCCCAATGCTTTCGGACAACTTCGGCCGAGTGATTCCAATCGTAAGACCGTAAAAGCAGCTGGGCCAACGGAGGCAACCGCTCTCCGGGTTGAAAGCTAAAGCTGGTACCTTGGCCACGATCCTCATAGTGTAAAGTCTGGAGTCGAGGAGCTTGTAGTAGAAGACGCTTCAAGGATCCAAGCCGGGTGGAAAGGGCTGGTGAAGGGCTCGTCAGTTTGAGTGACGTCAAAAGCTGCGCAGGAAGAGCTTGGGTATAACAGTCGCGGAGATGATTGTCGAATTCACACAACGGTAAGTTCTCGACATGGAGCTTAATCTCACAGAGACGTTTGTGGTTGGGATTTAAAACATCTGAAGGCAACCATATGCCGGCGGCATGTGAATCCCCGGCAACGAACCGCCACCTGTCGCCGGCGTGTTAGTAGCAAGCTAGAGGCGGTGGAGTGATGAACAATACCTTATCGAGGCGAGTCTCTGGATCCCGAGAAGGAGTCGTGTAATGCCCTCTGGGTTTAGATTACTGGGGACGACCACGTGGTTTGTGTGAATGCAAATTTGGCTAAGGGTGGTAGGATATCGCTGGTGGGCATCGGGTGTAACAAGACGTTCGTTCAAAGTCACGAGCTGATAGACGATAGGCGTCGCTATTGCATCGAACCTCCTCGAGGCAAGACGCACAGACTCTAGCGAATGCGAGTCCACATCTCGGAGCTGGGGTGGGTGTTAGCGCTGTGTATCCGGAACATCGCCGTAAGCGGCACGGGAAAACAAGAACCCACCTGTTCAAATATGAGAGCAAGAAGCTCCGAACTGAGATGCCCAAATGATAGGTTCAATGCAGGGGTTGGTTTCAGAGAGGAGGCCATGCGGCAAGAAGCAATGAGAGGGCGTGAGGAGTAGAGCGAGGGGGAAGCCGAGGAGAGAGCCGAGGAGAGGGAGATGGAGGGGGACGGAAGCAAGAGATCCGTCGACGAGCGCATGGCTGGAAAGAAACTATGAGAGGAGAATGGAAAGGGATATGCGAAGTCGTGAACTGGTTCAGAAGTGAGTGTGGTGGTGGGCTAGGTATGTATGTGAGGGTGTAGGTCTGCGAGGAGAGCAATCCGGAAGTGTGGACTGGCTCTGACATATGACACTAGGCTGGTTGGGGTGAAAGTAACGAAAGGACATCAGACGGTTCTGATTGAGCTTGAGGCGCGTGGAATTGTGGCTTTGGTGTGGACGTAGATCCGAGGCAGCGGAACGGCAGCAGGGGAGTTTAACCAGTGGAGTTAACCAGGAAAGTTAACCAGGATGAAGATGATGGAGCAGAAACAGCGTTGGGGCAGCAGAGGAGCCACTTGGTTGGGAGCATGCAGGCGCCTGGGACCGTCGAAGAGGTATATATGTCTCTCTACCAAGTATAACGGTACGGCTCCGCAGGTTGCATGTAGGAAGAGTGCAGAGGGAGCAGGGGTCGAATGGGTTGGACCGCTGTCAAGTCTGAACAGCACGGGGATATGTATCATGGAAGGCTATGGCAAGGCGTGTAGATGGGCGTTAGAGGACGAGACAAGAGAGTGAGAGGGAGAGCGTAAGCAAGAGTAAGAGTGAGAGTGAGAGTGAGCACATGGATATGCCAGGGAGCCGGAGCAATGCCAGCGGATGAACAAGGATCTGGAGCTCTGAGTGGGTAGTCATGGAGGATCCTAGACGGGGATGAAGGTAGGGAAGGGTACAGTACGTCGGTGGAGGCTAGAGAGGTAGAATTTAGGAAGAGCGGCAGTGGTGGATATGGAATAGGCCGACGCGAGAGGGTCGCCATGTTGAGCCATGTGGAGATGAACGAGCCGCTTAAGAGATGGAGATCGGGTGGCAAGCGTAGGTTGTTGTCTTGTGGAGAGGAACTAATGTAGAGGGATGGATTGTGGATGATGAAGCAGCCAGGGTGTTGCTTCGGGGAGGCAAGAAGGGAGCAGGAGGGATGAAAGAGAAGGAGACGATTCAGCTCCGCCGTGTAGAAGGCAATGACCGTGACGAATGGAGGGACGGCGGCAGAGACATGGTGGGTAAAACGACATCAACAGAGTACACCCCCTTGGGTGCATGTGTGCGTGTGTGTCTGTGCAAAAGAGCGGGAGACAAAACGAGGACCGTGACTTATCAAAAAGGCAGAAACCCAAAAACTAAACATCGCGACGAGAGGCGTCATGGGATGATGTATGTATTGATGAAACTTGGCGAGCCAGACGTTGGCTTGTCGTTAAGATCTAGCGTGCGCTTCGAGACTTCAAGACGCGGCCCATTCATCGACGGGGGTGAAAAAAAGAAATAATAAGACGGCGGTGATCCTAGCGTCGGATCTGACCTGAGTGAGCGCGAACTGTGCGGGTTGGGCCTGGATCAAGAGCCTATGGAGCGCACGAATCGGCAGAAATGCGTGTCTATGTGTGTCCGTGTGCGCTTTGCCGTGCGACTCGTTGTGCGATTTGCTGTTGCATCTTCACTCTTGCTCGGCAAAACCCAAAGCGCAAACCACACACGGGCAAGAAAAGGCTGGCGACGGGTGTCGTGGTGTAACGCACCGCAGAATGGGCCGCAAAACGGCGGTTGGGCCCCGTCGTACACATAGCAGCTGCAATGTCGGACACGGCATCGTCGAATCTCGACATCAGACATGCCTCATCTCCCGTCGCGAATCTGATATGTTCGCAAGAAGTCCCAAAACGGGAAACTGGGTCCAGCCACGTTCGGGGAACCGTCGCCCCTCCTTCGGCTCTGCTGGCATCATGGCGTGGCAGCGGGAACCAATCGCCCGCAGGGAGCGGCGCCGCGAAACCGGGGCGGAGTGAAAGTGGGATGCAAGCAAGGCTCCATCCCGTCGTTGCAAGTTCGCCGGCCATCCATGTCGTCCCTCATGCCTTTGCTATGCCTCGTCCATGCCCGCAATGCCTTTGACTCTTGATAGCGTCTGTGGCCTGCGGAGTCGTCGACTTTGTGGGCCTTGGCTTGCACATGCGCGGACACGCAAAACCGCTGCCCGATGCTAGTTGCAACACGGTGTTCCGAGAGGCCGTTCCGGCCAGGAGGGAGTTATCGTGGTCCCGGGATGCGAGAGGCTGGATGTGGTAGTATTTCGCATTTTTGTAGTCACCACTCGCAATGCTCGCCTTGGCTGGGATTTGCTTGCTTGCTCGCCCGCTGCTGACGCTTTTAAGACGGCCGCGCCTCCCCTGTCTGGTGCAAGAAGGGATGGTCCCTGATCTGTCACATTGCTGTTCATGTGCTGTTGCTGCTGGCTGTTCCTGAATGCCGATATTGATGCTAACATTTCTGGTCTTGGCTGCGACTCAGCGAAGACTAAACCATGCATGGCCTAATCGTGGGCTGCCTGGCCTCAGGCCGTCGACCAGCGGCGGGTAAGCGGGCTAGAAGTCGGAAGGAAGCCATCGCCTGACCTGACCTGCCTGGCCTGACGTTCATCCCAGGTTTCCCAACCCCTGCCCTTCCAAGGCAAGTGCAGCACCTGCCTGCCTTTCTTTCCTTCTGCCTGGACCTTTCATCCTTTGCAGAGATCGTCATACTTGCCGGTTTAGGCTTGATCCGTAGCCACTCGCCCTTCCATGTTGACGGGACCATCAAGGATTAAGTTAACCTCGCTCAATTTTGCTACCTTTGGTAAGGCGGCCGCTATCTCTGCCGACTAGCTTGGCTTCACCACCAACGAGCGCCAACGCAAACATCGTTCACTCGAAGTATCCCCAGCCGTCGCCGTCGTTCATCCCGCCATTGTGCTTGAGTTTTGGTCGACTGCGCTGTTCACTCAGCGTCAGTCTCCGCTTCGAACCTCCACCGTGTACTGTAACAAGCTGTAATCTACCGCCACATGTCTCTCCGCTCGAAAGCCTCGGTTTGTTTTGCGACGCGGTCGGCTTGTTCACACGTCCGCATGTGTTGATATATCTGCAACTGACATGGCTGCTGCTGAGCGATTGCAGCACTCCTCAACCTGCGGGATCCCAGGAATTCAAGACGCACTTTGTTCTCTTACACACAATCACACGTCAACCCACATCCTTGCCACATTTATCTGCTCGAGGTCTTGCTGCTGTGGTGTCACCCGCCTGCTCAGCACAGCAGCATGGACATCCCGGGCCCAATGCAGTGCTGGAGTTTTCGCTCATCGGAGGGACCTTACTTGCCATGAACACCGTCGTCGCCAGCAGGTGAAGATGCAGCATGTGGCCGTACAAGCTACTGCAAGGAGGCACCGAGTATCATCGGCTATACGTGCCCTTGGATTACTGCTAGGTTTACACAATGCAGGCTAATCAGCAACAGGATCACAGAGGGTTATTGAAACAATCCTAGGTGCCTATCGACTCCGACGCTCTGGCACCACACCCGTCTTCCGTCTTCACATGTAGGCCCGTGTAGTATTCTCTACGGCTTCCCGAGCTGCGTGTCTACTCCAGCAATTATCGTCTCACGCACTCCTGCCTGTTTCGTTTCGTTTCGTTTCGGCCCTCCAGGTTTCGTCTCAGAAGCCTCTGGCACGAGCACTGCCGCGTCTTGCTCCAGCTTGTTACGGCCGATCAGGCCAAGAAACATGCCAATTCCCCGCTCCATGTGAGACTTCAAGTCATGGTGGCCTCGACATTGCCTCGTGCATCTCCTTCGAGTCCCTCTTGCTCCCTGTCTCCCGATGCTCGTGGGTGACTGACGGGCGATCACCCCCAAGTCCAGCCCGCCGGATCATGAGCCTCGCCAATAGCCACCGCAGGCTTGCATTCACAGTGTCAAGCCCTCTGCACCCTGTCTCGGCCGGGTGCGACTGCACCGCTACTAGCGTCCCTGCCGTGTTCTCACAGCATCACAGTCACAACCGTGCCTGTCTGCCCACGTCGTCGGGGGATGCATCCAGGGATCGGGAGACAGGGGAGGGTACTACCACTTTGAGAAGGGCGAACGGCGAAGCCTTTCCCAGCTCGTACCTGTGCACCGAAAAGCAATGCATGCTCAAGGTAAGGTGCGGACGCAGGGTTAAGTCCTTCCAACTTGGTGTTGTTGACTTGCTGAGGCATCACTTGCGAGTAGTACCCAGAAATGCCTGCGGGTGGAATGTTCTTCGCCATTCTCAGAACACGGGTCACAATAAAATACAAGCCAAAAAAGAACGCTATGGAAATCCGTCCTTTCGCCGTGCCAGCCACCAATACTATGCTTATACTGCTTGAGCCATTCCATCCAACGAATATGCAACCATGTTCCGACACATTCAAACTATTTCCTCCCGATGTACGTAGGACAAGCTGACTATCGCCGGTAACCGTTGACTACAAGAGCTATTCCTAGGCCTCTTCCCACCATGGTGCTTCCCTTGCTTTAGTACCTATAGATGGGCTTAGGCGGCGCATCGTAGAGGTCATCCTCATCCGAGACGTCGTCTGCTCGTCGCGTGGGTGCTCGCGGATCTGCTGGCTCAGAGGGTGCGGCACCGTGCATGACCACCTTGCCGATGGCACTATCCTGGCGGTCGAGGTAGCTGTCGGTTGTGGTGAAACCTGGATGGAAAGGCTCGGAGAAGTCACCGTTGCTAGGGCCTGCGTGGCTGGACGAAGTGGATGGGATGCCCGGCGGCGGGCCGGGTGGTGGAGGGTAATCATCCGTTTCCTTACCTTTGCCGTTGCCGTTGCCGGTGGGGCTGTGATGGCGTTCGGGCAGAGGAGGGTTGTGGGAGTCAGAGTCGGACAGTCGCTGGTCATTAAGGATCTCGGTGTCAGATCCATTGGACTGGGATATGCTGATGGGAGTGCCTGAGTCAGTGCGCTGGCCGAGGCCGAGGTGCTTGCGAGAGTTGAGAACGGAGCGCTTGTGTTGGTTGAGGGCCGTCTGCAGCAGCTCGTTGGTGTCGATGAGGTTCTCCATGGTCTCGTTGTCTGGGGTAGGGTTCTCAGAGACCATGTAGCCCTGGATGCTGCGTGACGCGCTCTGGCAGCGGTCTGCAAACTCCTTGATAAGGTCGTTGTTAAGCATCTCGGTCGGTGGTGTGTTCATGACGACCTGCTCGAGCAGCTTGGCGGATGTGCGAGCCTCCTCGAGGCGACTGGCCAGCTCCACGGCATCAGGCAGGCGCTTGTTGGTGTGGCTACGGGCAAAGTAGTTTTGTGAATGGGGGTTATACGGAGTCTGGCCTTGGGCGATGGGTGGAGGCATCGTTGCTGGTGCTTGACCCTGAAAGAGTTGGTACGTTAGTGAACCGAGTCAAGAATCAAAGGGACCAGCGACCAGTTGGAAGATGGACATACCCCGTTCGAGAAGGCCCTTTCTTTCTCCCCTTTCCACATGGACGTAAGCAAGGTCAGGTTCTCGTCGTGCGCCTTTGTGTGTTCCAGGTCGTCGAGCGTCTCCATGAGAAGCTGTCGCACGCTGGGGTCGCGCGCGCCCTTGAGCAACTGGCGAGTGGTGTCGACGAACTTTTGGTCAAAGTTCCTCGTAAAGGTCGGTCCCGGGTTATCGGCCAATATGCGCAAGAGCATGATGGCGTTATACTGCCATGACGGTCGCGAGTTGTAGTCCTTGGCCATGTACTTGCGGATGATGCGCGCGCACTCGGCAGCGGCGCTGGGGGAGGATTCGGCGGCATCGACGATCGGGGGGAGGAATAGCACTTCGTCGGTCTGCAACGGAAGCAAAAGCAACCCTGTTAATGGCGGGCTGGGAAAGTTGATATGGAATGCTCACCTGTGCCTTTCCTCCAGACTCGCAGAAGGCTTTCTAAAGCTGATATTAGCATCAACGGACAGGGTGGAAGCAAGACACCCGTGACGATGGACGCATACCACGCTGTTGTGGGCGGTGATTTCGGGGGTCGAGGCGGGCGTGGTGCCGCTGGCACCGTCGGAGCTGCCTGCAACATCTGTCGTCAGCGGCTGTCTTGACCGTGGAGGGGAGGTTTCGGGTAGCGCGTACGATTAGACACATTGCTGGCCTTTTTCCTGATGCTGCCGAAGACCTTGTTCACGCTGAGTCCCTTCATGGACTTCATGGCTGCTGCTTCAGCGCTCGCGCCACTGGTGGCAGGCTGCGCGCGGGATGGTCGGGTGGGGGGGTGAGAGAGCGGCTGGAGAACGTAAAAGGGCGGCGTAGCGACGACGACGAGCAGCGAGGCGTGCGAGGTTGAGGCGAGACGAGCCGATGCGAAGAAGAGAGGGGGGAATAACGAGGTTGTGATGCGTTCGTGAAACAAAAGCGCTCCCGCAGTCTGGTAGCTCTGTTGGTTGGACGACTGTTGACTGATTGGAGCGTCGGTGTCTGGGATAAGCAGACGGCCAGGTTGCCAGGGTCCTTGGTGATCCCTGGTGGTGATGGGGAGGGAGTCGGGCAGTGCCAGAGATGCGGTGCTGTAAGAGGCTACTACAGTGAAGGGGTTTCTGTAAGAGAAGGAGGGGCTCGGGTCCGGAGCGGCAAGAAACTCAACCAGCTGTCCGTGAATGCCTGGTCAGACCTTGTTTTTATACTCCTCGTTCCGTGAACCTTTTATTTGTCTTGTTGTGCGTTGGGATCCTCTGAAGCCACGCTGGTCTGTCCCCGTTCCTGCGAAGCGGTGGAAGAAAGAGCCCGGAGTCGCAAGACCGTGAATGCGCACCAACAAGCCCCGTGCGTCACCGTCACCGTCCAAGTCAGTTCAGTTTGGGTGCAGCGCGTGCTGCCTAGCGGTGGGGGAGCGACAACGGGCAGGGGTGGTGATGGATAAGTAGGTCGGTCGGTCGTAGGTGTACACAGGTATTTGTAGGGGCTGAGCCGACTGAAAATAGAATAAAATAAAATAAAATAAACGTGCCAGGAGAGTTTTCGAGCAAGCAGAGGAGATAAAGTAGACTGGGCTGAATAGGCCTCCGACCAGATTTAGGCCTGCGGTCCGGCGTAAAAGTCAGAGTTCGAAAAGGAAGCGGCCTGCTGGTTGGCGCAAGCGGTGATCCGGCCGTCGGCAAGAGTAGACAAGCGCAAGCAAGTGCGAGATGGCTTCTTGTCAAATTCGACACAGACAGGACCTGCGGAACGGTAAACCCAAGCCAATAGAAGCTGCTTGCGGGAGCCAGGTATCGTCTTTGAGCGCACTGCAGTGAGTAACAAGTGCCCGTCCTGGTGGATTCGTACGCACCAAGTACATATGTACCTGCCCGTCGGGGTGCACAGCCTCACCACCCTACGCAATCAACCCCTCCCCAAAGTCTTGGTATCTTCTCTAACAGACAAACTTGGGAGAAGCCTGGACTAAAGCATGAGGCACATGACGCCAGGCCCGTTCAGAAGAACGCGTGTCGTTGGGTTGGGCACGAGGGCTTCGAGTCATGCATGAACGGGTTATTGTCGCAATATCCGACAGCAGATCGTTGGCTTGCCTCCTCTCGATGCCGTCTCAGCATGGAAACATTTAAGGCCCGGGCCGAATGACATCGGCCATTGGAGAGGCCCTGAAACGGCCTAAAGAATTCCTCGTGAGACATCCATGATGCGTGCCCCTCGGCCAATCATCCCTCAACACCAGAGTAATCAGAGCACTTGACTGTGGTGCAAAACATCTTCAACGTACACGGGCATGACACCCCCCAGTCTATCACTTCTTTGCTAGCCACTTAGTCTTCATCCTCAGCCTCCTCGTCCTCGTCATCATCTTCGTCCTCATCTTCCGATTCCGGTGTAATCCCCTCCACAATCAAGTTTCCAGATCTTCCAATCGTCTCCCCCATCGTCGTTGTCGGGCTGGGCTCGTAGACCATCCGTGGAAGGATTGATGCGATTCGGAACTTGAACTCGTGCTCGTAGTCTTTGGGTTTCTCCACATCGGCCCCCTCATCCTCGTCGTCCTGCTGCAGAATGTCGTAGCACTCTACAAACGCATAGAGCTCCTCCAGGGACGCATCTTGCGCGAACCGCCTGACGATGCGGCCGATGCCGGACTCCTCAGGCATCTTCAATGCGACCCGCACGATAGTCTTGTCGCTGACCACGGGCTCAGGTAAGATCGTCGTGGCCCTCCATGCTCGCCACTGTTGTCGCTTCTCCTCTAGTTTTGTCGCCGCCTCCGCCTCCTCCCGAGCCCTCTTCTCTGCTGCCTCGGCCGCTGCTGCAGCCTCCCTCTTCTGGCGCGCGCGTTCTCGGTCAATGGCCAATGACCGCTCGTAAGCCGAGTCTTGCTCTGTCCGAAGGCTCCTCGTCACTTCTTGCACGGTTCGTTCTGCCCGAACTCCATCCAGGTCTGATCCGTACTTCTCAATCGCTGCTCTTATCTCTGAGAGATACGTGGCGGGGGGGAGAGGCCCGACGAGTCGCTTCACAATTCCCATACGGGTACTGCCTTCTTTCGGAGTAAGGCAAACCAAGGCGGAGAAAGGAAACTTTGTGCAGTTGTACTCCGTGGCAACCTGGTAGGATTCCGAGTCCAATACATTTCCACCCCATAGCACGATGTTGTTGGTAGGGTCTTTGATGAACTCAACCACCTCCTGTGAAAGGAGGGTTTCCTTGACGAACGACTCGGTGTCGTCGTGCTCAGGGGACATGAGGATGACCAGCATAAATTTGAGTTCCTTCTTAGCCAGGTCATGGGCCTGGGCTACACCACCTTCGAAGAATGGAAGTTCGTTTTCTCCGTACTCCTCCTCGAACTCTCGTTTAAACCTGGCGGCGGTGTCTCGGGGCATGAGTGGCCTTCGACCGTTGGTACCCCTGAAGCCGGTCGAAATCCTGCTAGTGACTGCGCGTGGACGAATGGATGCGGGAAGGAACGACAGCGCATAGACGAGTGTCCGGAACAGAGTCGAGGCCGCTCTCCATCCCCAACCAAACGGAGCTAGAAGAAGTCCAAGTAACCATGGCGATCGCCCTGTCACTGGGGCCTGGGGCACGATCCTTGGGGCGGGGTCGGTTCGTTGTCGTTGCGATACTCGACGTGGTTGCGCGGCGGCGACCAACAAACTTTCTTGGAGGTTTTCGTGTCGTGCTGATGCTCGAGGAATATCTTGCGCCGCCAGTGCCTGGGCGACTGGATCAGGAGCTTCGCCATCGAAGAACTTGGCAATCGCAATCTAAGTTATCATTGTTAGCAGCAATTGATAGACGGCACCGTGTGCTAGGGATGAGATATGTGGTTGCATTCGTACCTGGACATTCCATTCTGACCGTTGAAGCAGCGGAATGGCCTCGCCGAGTTCCTGATTTGTGACTTGAGTGTACTGGTTCAGAGCGTCCTGTTGGCTTGTGGACAGCTGTCCCAAGTCAACCTCGCCCTCGGCCATGCTTCCGAGGTCGGAACCTGCGGCCCCTGGGGGTCGACAGCGACAATACTTGTGAGAAAATCCGCGGTCGAGTCCTGACTCTGTAAAATCGTCTGTGTGGCTGTCGGGGTGGGATTCAGAGTTCTGCGTAGACGGAGGGTAGTGCAATATTTAATAGCTGGGACAAGTGAAGCCAGGATGTAGTAAGTTGGAGGAAACTCTATGCGCTCCCCGCTTGTGACACCCTGAGGCGTCAAGGCGAACGGGTCAAGGATGTTGCCAGTTGTGCAGAGTATGACAGAGAGCTGGTTGGATGTTGGTCGGGTTGAACTCTGTGTCTACCCATGAAGTAACGAGGATGGTTCCCGCGGATGGGTGCCTCGGAGGTTCGGTGGCAGTGACGATTGGCCTCGGTGGAGCATTAATTAGTCTAGAGCGCGTGTCAAGGTGTGAAGGGAGCTGTCGAATGCCGGGTGCCTGTAAGGAAACTCTGATTGATGGATAACCCCAGAGTATTCGTCTACCCAGGTTGGGGTTTGGCTCGTGTATGTGTGTACAGAGTACTAGCAAACCGGGCGTACGTGAGAAAGATGGGAGAGTGGGGATGACTGGATCGCGGGGGTGAGGCTTACAGACCCCCTCGTGGAACAAGGCCGGATGAATATGAATCGTGTGCTTGCAGAGATCAAAATGCCATCCCAGTGAATCTCAGGGACGCTTGGTGATAATGGTAAACCGAGCCCCAGAGCGGATGCGCCAGAGCTACAACTGGTGCGACAACGAGACATTGGAGGGACATTGAGTGATGCAATTAAGAGAAGCGCATAGAATGCATGGGCAACGCTTGCTGGCGTCATTGGTGCTGGCGGGGGGATGCCAAGTACCCTCCAAGTACCCTGGCACCCAAACCAACCAGTGAAGTACCTGTGGGAAGGCCTGGCGCGTAAGTAGTACCCATCGGCCCCCCATTTTCCCTCGCGACTCTGAGTCTCGCCCGCCCAACCCTCCCGCGACTCCCTCCCCGACTAACCTACATCCCTACTATCAACATCCTTCACAGCGGCTACAGAGGTCGCTTGTTGAGGGCGACGCCTTCGCCTTCACCGTCACCTTCGCCCCAACCTTTGTCTCCTGGCCTCGACGACAGCTCTCCCTCCTTCGCGTGCCGTGGCTGCTGCGACCAGCCCACTAATACCCCCCCGCTTCTCCTCGTAACCCATGGGCGGCCGGTCGCCTCGATCAATTGAGCCATGGGAAATGCTTGCCAGAGTCAAGTACGTGCTGTCCCCCATCCCTCCGCGCCTAGCCCTTGCGATCCGCCTCGATCCTCCCTGCTTCCGCGTCACCGACCCGTTTCCTTGTCTACCCGCCTGCTAACAATGCTGGCAGACGTCGTAAATTCGGCCAAGGGGGCGGCAACATCCTCAACATATCATACTGACCATGGCGACGTCGCGATATCCGCCGGCCGATCTACGCCGCCAGATCGGGTCTCCAAGGCCCAAGGGACGCGGTATGTAAACAACCTGCGCATCTTCATCTCCTCCGATGCCATTGTCAAAGCTGACTTGGGTCAAAGAAAACAAAGATACCCTCTGCCGAAACGTCCTCATATATGGTCATTGTCGATACGAAGATCAGGGCTGCGCATTCAGCCATGATCAAAACAAAACAAACTCCAACCAAGAAATGTAGGTCATGGTCCTTTCCGTCCCTCAACCCAGAGTCATGCCCGGCACGTATCGGAAGAGGCCCTCTCAAACTTGGCTCTCGGTCGGACTGCAAGCCCAACCATCGTGGTCCTTGCCCAATCAACTTCCACAAGAGTAGGAATTTCGGTTCGTCCGCAAGGTTGCCGCTCTTGGTGACTTGGTTCAGTCTTGGAATCTGGTTGAAGCGCCGACACCGGCAATGTCTTCATGACAAGTTTGAGGGGGTTCTTTGATATCGCATGATGTGGTTCTGCATGGGCCGACGTTCTCCGCCTCAAAATGGGACGCGCCGTCTTGACCGCCCTACATGGACGCGGCAAACAAGTGTTTGAAAAACCGCTCTGGTTGGGGTTCGTGATTCGAAGCGTCCAGACATTTTTCTCTTACATCAGAGGCCGATTATCCAAAGTTGCGACTCCATCCGGCAGCGGCATCGGAGTGGCACATCCTTGTGACACGACTATTACTCAACCTGGACTACAACTAACAAGCCGGTGTCCTTAGATCAAAGAAGGCACTGAATGTCGAATCACCCTCATTTACCCCTGCGAACCTAGGGAAGAAACCCACCTTCTCTTCCCAGGCTGCAAGCGCTCCGGCCTTCACTCCACGCGGCTTAAGCGGTATGAGTCTCTCAATGTTTGTTCCATGGCACCTTGCTGATCCCCTGAACAAGCAGCCGGAACCCCAACATTATCTCAAGACAACGACACAGTTAGCTTCAACCCTGCCGCCATCCGTGAATTCACCCCCACCTTTGAACTCAACTCTTCGGTAAGACACGGCATCCCCCCTTCTAGTCATGTTACTAAGTGATCCAGACAACCACAAATGGATCCTCCCAAGATGGCCCCGTCTCCTTTGACCCATTCTCCATGTCCTCCGTGACGCAGGCCCTCACTACTCCTCAATATAACCCCTACGCTGATGACCATGGTGGGCTAGGCGGCCATGGATCTAGCTACTTTCAGGCACAGGGAGCCTTCCCCACGTCTCTCCAGCCTCTCCAACATCACCTATATGCCCCCGTCGGCCCCTATCGGGAGGATTTGATGCCTTATCATCGCATCACGCACGACTTCTTTCTGGCCGAGAAGCTCCGCGAGGAGTACCAGAAAAGGGCAGAAGCATCACTGCAAGTCATGCCAAACTCCCAGCTACCCCAGCTGGATAATTATCATTCGCTCGTCGCCCTGGATACCACTCACAGGAAGAACGCCAATGTCTTTGGGTACCCTAGCTGGGTGTACAAGGCTACGTCGACCAAGACGGGGAATCTGTACTGCCTCCGGAGGCTCGAAGGATACCGTCTGACGAACGAGCACGCCATCAGGTTGGTCAAGGAATGGCGCCGCATCGACAACGGCGGAGTGGTAACGATATTGGATGCCTTCACAACCAGAGCCTTTGGAGACAGCTCTCTCATTTTCGTCCAAAACTATCACCCTCTCTCCAAAACACTTGCTGAGCTTCATCTGTCGCCAAACCCGGCCCATGGCAGCCGCTTTCAACAGAAAACGCCCATTTCGGAGGCGGTTGTATGGGGATACATAACCCAGATTGCAAACGCGCTCAAGGGCATTCATTCGATCAACCTCGCTGCACGGTGCATTGACGCCAGCAAAATCATATTAACGGACAAGAACCGGATTCGGCTCAGCGCATGCTCAATCCTCGATGTAGTACAGTTCGACTCTCGACGCCCTGTCTCCGAACTGCAGCAAGAGGACTTTGTGCAATTCGGGCGGCTTCTGCTATGCTTGACAACCACCACGTTGCCCATCCACCTCACTAATCTCAAGATGTCGCTGGAGCAGATGAGCCGAACGTACTCGGTAGAGCTGAGGGATACGATCCTTTGGCTTCTCACGCCTCAACCACCGCCGGCTCAAAAAGGGATTGACGAGTTTATCCGGGGGATAGCTGGACGGATCGTCTCCACATTGGATCAGAGCCTACACGCAACTGATACACTCAACTCAAGTCTGTACCGAGAGCTGGAAAATGGAAGGATCGCCAGGCTGATGATGAAACTGGGCGCGGTCAACGAGCGACAAGAGTTCGATGGCGATCGGGCATGGTCAGAAAACGGCGAGCGATACATGCTCAAGTTGTTCCGAGACTACGTCTTCCACCAAGTGGACAGCAACGGCAACCCGGGCTTAGACATGGGCCACATGATACGGTGCCTGAACAAACTGGATGCCGGGACGGATGAGAGGATCTGCCTAACGAGCCGAGACGAGCAGACCAGCTTCCTCGTAAGCTATAAGGAGCTAAAGAAGCAGCTTGGCAACGCGTTCGGCGAGCTCGTTAAAGGCAACAAGCAAGGGCGGAGCTTTTAGGAAAATGGGCTAAAGTTGCTCGAGGCCCACCCACGGATACACAATGGAAGTATGAGGGGGAAGCATATCATGAGGGGGAAACACATCATGAGGGGGAAGCACATCATGAGGGGAAAGACCTGCATGAGGGGTATAAGGGGGGGACACTTCATGGCGAAGCACTTGATGAGGACACTGTAGATTTCCCTTTGAAGACAGCATTGTCGACAACTTGGCTAGAGGACAGGGATTTTGATTATCTAGGATCTGATGGGCCTTTCTGCCTGGCTGATGGCGGTGTCACGGGCTCCTTCGAGGGTATGTTTGCGCACGTCTTAGCACAGCTGGGGGACGACAGGTCAGGCGTTGGGCCAGCGTTGATGTTGGTCCTACGGGATCTCATAATGTGTCCGAGAGTTTATGTTTAGGAGGACTGAGCGAGACGAGACGAGAAGTAGCGAGATGATACTAGTACTTTTGGCTTTATGATGTTTTGCCTTGATTCAACAGACAGGACGGTGTTCTATGTGACGTTGTGTGACAGAGTGACTGCCCCTAGCGCGTGACATGCGTCGGTGAAGCCGCAGGGATAGATCCAGCTGTGAGGTGAGGGGGGTGCATAAGGCATTGTTTACACACACAGCTGATAGTGTTGCGACCATAGGTTGGGTCTTGATGAGAAGAAGCCTGGACACAGCCCGCAGCCCAATGTCCGCCTGTCGTACACGCAGCATGCCACGGCAGGCAGCAACACGCTGTTGGGCTTGCCACCCTCCTCCCTGGATTTCCACGAAACCATGGATGACATTTGTTGTTCAATCATCATCGGCCTGGATGAAAGGGTTGGCAATCTCCTCGCTGCCATCGACGGGGCTGACGAGGACGAGAAGGGTGCCTCGGACGACGACGAGGCCGAGCGAGCGGGTTGATTCGTTTCCTTCGTCATCTGGAGCACTGTTAGCGAGGCGCTCTCGTGCACATCCCTGGAACATGCGGTGTGCGACTCACCTCGGACTACTTCGTGGACATCATCGAGGACGAGGTTCATGAGGGCGTCGTAGCCCTTCAGCGTGCCCTTGACTGCGGTAGTGGGAAGCTGTTAGCATGGGTTTGCATCGCCCGTGTGTGGGGAAGAGACGCGCGCGCGCGCGCTGTGCATACCCTCGCGGCCGCCGTTGAACTTGACGGTGATCTCCTTGTCCATGTACTTGGCCAGGTCGAGGATGTTCTCCTTCTTGGGCCGCTCGCGCTCGCCGGACTGGTTGCCGCCGGCGCCGCCTCCGCGACCGCCGCCCCTACCGCCGCGGAAGTTTCCTCCTCCTCCGTGGCCGCCTCCGCCGCGGGCGCCTCGGTGAGCGGGTCTATCGGACATGGCGCATGTGTGTTCGGGGGGAAGGTGGTTTTTTGGAGGGGGTGGTTTGTTTGCGGGAGCTTGGGTTTGAGGGTGTCGGTTTGGTGATGGCGGGTTTGGTGGGGTTGGTGGGAGTGAGTGGAAGGGTAGGATTGGGTTAGTGGTGGGTGTCTGTCTTGCGGGGGGTTTGGTGGCTGGCCTGTGGTTAATTGGCGGGACTGTGGTGTGTATTTCTTCCATTCCAAGGTGTCTGATTTAGACGGCTCTGATTCTGGCTCCCCCATGGATGGCCAACCCAGTAAGTGATCCGTGACAGTAAAGAATACTTGGGATATCGAACATGCTCTCAATTGCGGTTCTAGAGTTTCCCGGTGTCTTTTTGCATTGTCTTTCAAGCAGGTAGTGAGAGGCTCGTGTGATCCATAGCTCAGTAGCAAAAGGCATATAGGAACTTGAGGCGAGTGCGTGGCATCTGGCGGCAACACGAGGTCGAGCAAAGGCGGACTCCCACCTATGGGAAGAACCAGGAACGGGCTGGGTCATGCATGACTTCATCATCATGTTGAAGAGGATGTATGCGCATTTTGGTAGTCCTTCTATCCGGACCGGTGCCGGCCTAAGATGCAGCAGCACAGCCTCCCTCATCCGGGCTCTCTGGGGTGACACAGGGAACGGAACGGATGCAGCCCGTGTTGGCCATGGCAGTTCGATCGGCTTTAGGTGTAGGTAGCTGTGGGTGCAGCGCAGACAGGCCGTGGTTTATTACAAACGCAAATCTGGAGAGTAATAAGCACTTGCTTTGGATATCTTATATCTTCAGCGGATGCGATAACTTACCCGTTCGTGTGTAGATCCTCGTGGTGTGCGCCCGCTGTGCTGCTTGCTGCTTGCTGCATGACGCTGGAGGTCTCGCTGCTAACAAACGGCCACGGGCTTGTGGCTCTCCCTGCTTGTGCATGCGTCGATTAAATATCGTAATACTAGCCCTTCCATTAACCCGTCATCCTCTTTTCCTTTTTTGTCTCCAAAGTGACTCCGGAGCGTCATTCCGGTTCCCATCTGCCGTTCCGTCTGCTATGGCCTGTTCTCCGGCGTCTCGCTTCACTCCTACTCACTTCTGTCTGGTCTGGTGCCCCCACTTCGGCTCGGCACTCTGTGTGCTCTTGGCCTTCCCGTCTCACCCTCTCTTTCTCTTGGCCTCTTCATCTATCTACTCCTCCAGGCTTGCTTCCTCGCAACGCCGCTTTGGTCTTTGCGTTGGCGCTTTGGCAGTCGGGCTCGTGGGCGAGTCAATGGCCAATTTATCTTTACTACTCCCAATATCCCGTTGAGTCGCGACCGTTGCGTTGGAGGCCGCAACGCTCCGTCACCCTCAGCGTTGGCCTGCGAGACAGGGCTTCCATCTCCATACTCAGAATCAACAGAGACTCTGCAGCTTCGTCATGCATCTCCAATAGCATCACCGGTTGCCCTTTACCTTCCTCCTCCTCCTCCTCCTTTTCCTCCAATCTTCTCGCCCAGTCTTGCTCTCCCACCTCCGAGTCTCCCCTCTGATCGTCTCCTCGGCCGCCTTGTCTCCCCACTTCCCAAGTCCGGATTCTCGCCACTCGCCGCCTTGTTCTCTCTCCCTCTCTTATACCCCCAGTCCCGCAAATCTCTCACCCACGCTGGCCCTTGACCATCTTATTAGTTGCCGCATTTACGCGCACTCATACCCACACAACTTTGTATGCTCTGCCAAGAGAGTTTCTTTTCGAGATCCTCCCCTCGAGCACTGTCCTGCCTGCCCAGCGAGGAGGGCCTCGCATTCTTGACCACTGTGACCGAGGTGACCTTGTCCTCACCACCATCATCTCGACACACAAATTCCCATTCGCATATACGCACGAGATACCTGTCGGCAAGGCCAATATGGCTCATGTCGCAGACCCGGAGCCTCAAAAACGAAAGCGTGACGCCGACGACGCCGGTCACTCGGGGCGTCCTCAGCATGCGCATGCCCAACTTCAGCCAGGTAAGTTTCTTGCAACATAAAGCATCGCCTTGGTCTCAACCTCTGGCGTATTGGCTTCAGGCATGTCCCGTATTCCGTTTGTAGCTTGAGGCAGGCTTCGTTTGCCTTCTATTCTACTTGATCATCGATTTTATGCCTGCCTGTTTTCTCAATACTTTTCTACAAGCCTACATCGCTTGTTACGCGTGCAATAGTGCATGTGTCGGCCATTCATCGTCCACTGTCCTCTCCAAACTCACCCTTTTGCACGACTCTAAGATGCACATTTCTCGTGCTCATTTTTCGCCTATTTTCGCTTCAGTCATAGCAAAGCTTGGACTCTAGGAATCGCGCTAACTCAGTATCAAGGCGCGCCTGGTTTCATTCAATATCCACCGAGGTCGAATCCCTCACATTTGAATCTTATCCAGGGCGACGGCGATACTTTTGCTGACATTGTTGGCCTCATCGGCGAGTATGAAAGTACGTTTCGTGCAGCCATCCAATTATGTCCGGTCAGTCGGCTGATCAATGACCCCAGATGTTCTAGACCAACATGAGAGTCTCGCTGCAAGCCTTGGGGCCAGACTGACAGGCCCTCGACTTCTCAGGGGTATTGAGAAGTTCTTCGATGGGCCCATCAAAACCACGCCGCTACAGCCCTTCTCCAATCCTGTGAGCTGGCTTGACGTTGTCGGCTACGCCCGGTCCAATCCCAAAGAGTTTGCTTTGACCCCGATGCCCGACGGCTCGCGCTGGTGTCAGTTCGTGCTCAATGGGGTACATGTAGAAATCACCGAGGACGACTGGCGTCTGGTCTGGTCTGGCGCATTGGACCGCTTCCCGCTGGACCAACCCCTCGAAGAAGATGAAGCGGCAGAGTTAGCGACGCTGGACATTCTAGAGCAAAGGACCTCGATTCTCTACAAAAAGGCTGATGAAGTGGCAGCAAGGGCCCGCATCCTCAACCACAGGCTAGGCCAACGAAAACAAGACATCCGGCGTCGTCGTAATGCGCAAGATGGGCCCAGGTTTCAGCCTGTAAACCACAACCCGCGAAGCACAAACTTTAGCCCGTCCTATGACCTCCACGCAGACCTCCTCCAGCAGTTCATCACGGCCTCAGCGTCCCCACCGCCGTCTCGGGCCACTTCTGCTGCCGGTATGTCGTTGGCTGGCGCAGGCCCTCGGTCGCCGTCCCACAGCGATTCCCATGCATACGGTCCTCCTGGTCCAACCGGTCGATATGGGACTGGGCAGGCTACAGAAACGATGGGGCAGCCCGTTGTGGACAGCCGAGCGGAAACTTTCCGATCCGTTATCACACACAGGACAGAACGGTTAGGAAAGGGGGAGGTGATAAACCCGCCGTGTGACAGATGTCGAAGACTTAAAGTCCAATGTGTGAAGCACCTGACCGCGTGTGTGGGATGCACCAAGAAACATGCTAAATGCAGCTGGAAGACGGTCACTGAGGAAGAGATGGGGAGACTTAAACAGGAGACGAGTCTGAAAGGCGGCGATTCTGGAGAAGGAGAAGGAGACTGCGGGTCGGATGCTACTGAAGCGAGGGATGCTCATGCCAGCCGTCTCAGCGACGGGCAGGAGACGGGTCGAACATTAAGCGAAAAGACACCGGGCACAGCAGGTTTGACGATAAAAGATGGCTCACGGCCGCCCAGCCGAGACGGGGTTTGTTCAGCAACATTGGAGCCGCCTACCTCTGTACCGATGAACAGGTTCGGCCTGAGCACGGAGACACATCGGCCAAGTCTGGTTGGAGGGCACAATGCTGGAGGAGAAACAGTCGATCGAGCACTTGATTTCCCACAGCCAGGTCACGACATGGCTCTGGTGATGGCAACGGAAACGGCGAATACCCCAATGTCAGCGAATGCGCCTCGAAGCAGCGATGGCTCCGTCAATGCATCGCCCAGCTGAGACTGGTAACGGCATGCGAAGTATGGAAATAGAGGGGAAAAAAGGGGAGTGTTGGTAGGTGTTAGAGGGGGGCAAATACAGAGAGAGCGGAGATTTACGACATAAACAATGAATATATGCAAATGTATCAAATTGGCCATGAGAAATGTGGTCTTGGGTGGTTCAAGTGTCTTATCAACGTCTAAATCGTCGGGACCCGGGACGCTGGACGGGCCGGACCCACTCGGGGTGGGCCCGTTGACCGATGACCACTTGAACTGGAAGGAAAGTGCAGGCGCGTCTCTCGTCCAGTTGCAATCCGTGGTTCATGGAGAAGAAAAAAAAGTCAGCTCTAATTTTCTAAGCCGCCCAAAGAGAGCCATGACATGTGCATCTCTTGCAGCTGCAACACCACCGAACTAACTAATACTCGTAATAAATTTTCAATTTCCTTCTTCGTTTCCTGTTCTATCGATCCCACGCTCTCTCTCTCTACCTCTTCACCACGCCTCAACCAACCTCACGACACTGTGGGATCTGCAAAAGTACAGAGTGCTTATCGTTGCCCTCCACATCCTGCACCTGATCTCGCACCGCATCGCCGGCCATCCCGCGCGGCGCAAAGGCGACAACTCCCGAGCCACGGCCAAGAACCACGATTCAGTTCGAGACGAAACCGACCAGGACCGAGCCATGACGGCAGCCTCCCAAATGCCGATCCCACAACCTACGACGTTGGTCGCCGGCCGCGACGACCGACCCTTTAGCCACTCCCACACGCCCAGAGATCACGCCGCACTGATGCAGTCGCGGGAGACGGGCGATGTCATCCCCGACGACACCATGACCGACGGCACCGTCAAGGCGCTGCCGTTTGCCAAGTCGTGGGTGCACCTTGTCGCCGGCGCGTACGTTTGAGCCCCCTCCTACCGATTGCCACGAGAGAACGGGTTGAACTAACACTCGCGGGCCCCCCGTCTCCAGAGTCGGCGGCATGACGGCCGCAACCCTCACAGCGCCCCTCGACGTCCTCAAGACGCGGCTGCAGTCCGACTTCTACCAGGCCCAGATCCGAGCCACGCGCGAGGCCCAGACGCAAGCCCTCGGCCGCCTCAACCCCGCCCGCGCCGCCCTCTACCACCTCAACGACACGCTGCAGATCCTCGGCTCCGTCTACAGGACCGAGGGCTGGCGCGCCCTCTTCAAGGGCCTCGGCCCCAACCTCGTCGGCGTCATCCCCGCCCGCAGCATCAACTTCTACGTCTACGGCAACGGCAAGCGCCTCATCTCTCAGTACGCCAACCAGGGCCGCGAGGCTCCCTGGGTCCACCTCACCGCTGGCGTCGCCGCCGGCGTCGTCACCTCGACCGTCACGAACCCCATCTGGATGATCAAGACCCGTCTGCAGCTCGACAAGAACGTCTCGGAGCGGAGTGGCGGCGCCAAGCTCCGCCAGTACCGCAACAGCTACGACTGCGTGCGCCAGATCCTGCGCGACGAGGGTGCCCGCAGCCTGTACCGCGGCATGAGCGCCAGCTACCTCGGCGTTGTCGAGTCAACCATGCACTGGATGCTGTACGAGCAGATCAAGGCGTCCCTCGTCCGGAGGGAGGCCGAAATCGTGCGCAGCGGGAGAGACAAGACATGGTGGGACAAGACTGTCGACTGGACGGGCAAGGTTGGCGCTGCCGGTAGTGCCAAGTTGGTCGCTGCCGTCATCGCATATCCCCACGAGGTGAGAGCTCACTCTTTTTTCCGCAATTTAGCCCTTTGATATGCTGACTCTCAACGAATAGGTTGCTCGAACGCGATTACGACAAGCACCTACGGATGGCGGTCTCCCCAAGTACACCGGCCTGGTTCAGTGCTTCAAACTCGTCTGGGTCGAGGAGGGCCTCATGGGACTCTACGGCGGCCTGACGCCCCATCTCATGCGCACCGTGCCCAGCGCCGCCATCATGTTCGGCATGTACGAAGGCATCCTCCGCCTCTTCAACACACCTGCCTAGAGGCAGACAACCACGAAGAGATATCAGCGACGAGACCGAAATGGGGTTCATGACACAAAAGAGAAAAAGAAAAGGTCTCTTTGGGTGTTGCCGTTGTTGGCCCGTCACCTTGTAACACCATCATCAATGGAAAACGAAAACGAAACTCCACCGGAGCTGGAAGGGGGAAGAAAGACGTATTCCGCTCTTGGATCGACGAAATCTCTGGATAGAGCACTGACGATCCTCATGTATATTACTATATGCTGCCTCGGGCCGGGGGCACAACGAAAACCACGACAACATCAAAGGAGAGAAGGGCGAAAAACGAAAAAGGCGTCTCGACATTGCGGCGTTTGGCTGGCAGGTGGACGGACAGGCTTATAGACGAGGAGACCATACACTCACGCTCACACATTATATGTACAATAAGGGGGGAAGGCGCATTTTGTATCTGCATAGGTACTTCCGCATGGACACTCATCGCTTTTCATCTTTCCAATGTACCAGCACCACGCTGTTAGGTGCATAGAACATAGAACTTCCAGCCTCCGCTGGGCTTTTGGTCTGGGGGAATGATGACATTCTGACGCTGGATATCATTGAACACATGCGACCCATTCGCTTTCGTTTCGGAATGCCCTTTTTTTTTTCGTCCCCCCATTGAGCTTTGAGAGCGTGGCAATGTTTCTGAATCAGGAATGACAAGAAGTGCAGTAAAAGACAAGAAGAAATAAAGCAGTCCAACAAACGCCCCCCGCTTCCTCCGGACTTGACGCAGCCGTCGTGCTGCTGGCAAATTGTAGTACAACCAGAGAGAGAAGAAAAATTGACGAGATAGGAAGCGTAAACGAGCAACAAGGGCTAGTTGAAGCAGAGGACCGACCGAGTTTGCCGACGCAAGGGCCAGAGGGATCAAACAAAAGGCTTTTGTAAGGGTGAAATTGAAGGTTGAGAAAGCATGGTCCTTCGGATGCGTCGTCTCTTCGTCCCTTATCACCTAGCCCTGGCTCTTCAATTCTCTGTACCGTTTTCTGGGGGGTTGGTCATGCGATGGTACGGAGACGCTCGAGGGGAGTGTCTCTTTGGCTGGCAGGTTGCTGTCGCTTGCGAAGCTTCCGAGGGGTTCGAGGGGCGGAGGTGGAAGCGGAAACGGAAACGGAAGAGGCCGGGTGATAAGAAGACATGGTGATGAAGGACCAGATTAGGCGACGGGGTCACCATGCGTTACGATCCCAGTTGGGGTCTGCGGGTGCCAATTAGTGAGGTTCCGGCCCGTATTGAAATACGTGCAATACGTCACAATCGCAACGTCACGGTAAATTGCGCGATATGAAGTACGAATCGAGGGGGAGGGGGTGCTTACCCTGGACAAAAGCGGCCAGGACCTTGCTCCCCGTCTGTAGCAGCGGGTGGCCGACAACAATCTTGAGGAACTTCTCCAAGCCGGCGCGACGACCCTCGATGACATCGTCGCTGAAGCGATTGGTAAAGACCTTGCCGGGGAGCGGAGGAATGGTGACGCGGGCACTCTCGCGCTCGAGGATGTCGCGGAAATACTCAAAGTCGGAGTAGCGACGACGGACGCTGCTCTGGCGCAGCTTGAAGGCTGGGATGTTGGTGCGGCACATGATCTCGTAGTCGGTGTACATGTGGCGGCCCATGCCGTGAGTTCTAGGGTTGCGGACCTGGAGAGGAGAGGGGGCGGTCAGCGAAAACACGAGAGGAGTAAGGTTGGTTCTCGTTTGGTGCGGTGATGCAGCTTGCGACAGCTTCATGGCGAGGGAGAGGAGGAGGGGCAACAGGCACGACGGGCGGCGACGGTGGGCGGGGGAAGCTCACCTCGATCTCGAGGAAGTTCTCCGGGGGTCCGTAGATCTCGTCGAAGCTCTGCTGGCGCGTGTCGGGCATGGACTGGAGGATGGGCCGGTGGAAGAGGCCCTTGGGAGACTCGGGGGACTCGGCGCCGGCCCTGTGGCCGGGATCCTGCTCGGAAGCCAGTTTGGCGGTTGTGGTGGGGGTTGGATCTGGTTGTGAGAAAGGCCCGCGGGAGGAAGGAGAGAGGGGGATCGCCAGTGAGGATCTATGCGCCTGCGCTGGGAGGACGAGGGCGAGGCTGTTCACGATGGTGGGGGCTGCGGTGGTGATGCTGGTGGTTGGCGGTTGGCGGGTTTTGTCACGCGCCGAGGGAAGGGAACGGGGAAACCGGGTTAGGTAAGTTATGGCGATGACAGAGCAGGCTGCTGCTGCAGGTTGCAGGTTGCAGGTTGCAGGTTGGCAATGGCGGGGCCGTTCTATTCCTTGCGAGGAAGGCGGGGATGGGACGAGCAAGGGTGCGCCTGCGTTCCTGTGTTTAGCACTTGCTCTGCCCGCCTGTAGGTAGTCTGTTGAAGCACCTGGGTTGTTACGTACACAAATGCGATTTAATTAGGTAGGTAGATATCACATTCCCCTTCCCCAGAGCTATCACAAATAGAGGATCGATAAACACGGCAAGTTTAGTCCCACGTCTTTTCTTCAAGTTTCGCCGTGATCTAGCGATTGCATTCGTCAGGCTGCTCCCCCGAGACAAAAGGCATATATCTAGGGACATAAAATAAGTAGGTAGGTAGGTAGGTATTCATGCATTGTGTTGTACAGATTACATCGGTGCATACTTCACCCTCAGCTCGTCTCGCTCGGAAAAGAAGAGTCTCATGATTCGAGACCAGTGGCAGTAGGCATCTCCCAGCCTGCTTAGACACTGATCCCCTCGCCAATCTTCTCAATAAGTGTTGCGACAAGGTTGCTGCTGCCTCCTCGGTCAAGCAAGTTTGATTTTGACTATTCCCTCCTCCTTCTCATGGCTTGCAGGCAGGCCTCTTCGGGGAGGTTTTGAGCTGAAATAGGAAACATGAGCCCCCGAAATCACGAAAATTCAAACGCCAGATGTGCCTCACCTTGAGCCTTGCCTATCAACGCCAAACAAATCTCTCGTGTACTCAGAACTTTCGCTGCTGAAGAGGGTGTTTGAGATGTTATCCCTCAACAGTCACCGCAGCAGTTGGTCCCAGTGCGATGGGTTCTAGGCCTTCTGCGCTGGACTTCCCTCATCGGGCCGCCATTCCGTGGATTAACACCTGAGCCAGGTCAGGTGAAGACGTCTTACTTCTTGTCCGCAAACTTCTGGTGGATCGCGCGGATCTGCTCTTCGACATTGACGTTCTGCATGTGGTTGAGCTGGGCCTGGGGCTTGCCGTCCGGGTTGCCATCGAAACTATGGATGGCCGCCTTCTTCCTACGGGCTAGCTCATCCTCAGACAAGGCCTGACCCGTGACTGGGTCAAAGACGTCGCTTCGCTGACTGGCGAGGCGCTTGAGATTGTTTGCCACGTCAACATGGGAGAGGGTCGAGGCCGAGTAGCGTGAATCTGCCTTTGCCTTTTGTTCCTTCCAGCTTGGATCCAGCAACTCGACTGGGCAGGTATTGTTAGCATCTCGGTTCACGCTTTTCAAGGGATTATTAAGACTCACTTCGCATGTGAGCTTCAAGCTCATTCATGGGGATATGCTGTTTGCAGTTGGGACACAATGCCATCTGAGCACCCTGCCGGTTGGCAGCCTTCTGTGCCGCACGGGGCACGTAGTTCTCCTTGATCTTCATTGGAGCAGCACCGCCACGAGCCTCGGTGTGTGCCTGCTGCTTCCTGGCCTGAGCCTCTGCACGCTCTTGGATGCGCCGCTCCTCTTCTTCCTCCTGGGCTGGCCGGTGTGGTTGTTGAGGGCCCGACGCATAGGGTTGTGAGGGCGGCGGCATCTGGGGCTGGTAGGCTGGCTGCTGCGGAGCGAACCCGGGGTGCACGGGGAGGGGATAGGAAGGGCCCACGACGGCAGGCGAAACGTTGTAAGCTGTCTCCTCGCCAGGCATGGCCTCCTCGATGCGCAGGTTGGAGTTGACCGAGGCATTGTTTCGGTCTTCGAGGGAGGCGTACTGCAACTCGTTCAGGTTCGTCGGGGGCGGCAGGTTCGTCTGGTCATCGGCATCGTTGAAGGTGATAGTCTCGACAACGACGAAGTCACCCCAGTCGATCTGGGCGAAATCGGCCTTCTCTTTCTCTTCTTCCTCCTCCTTCTTCAGCCGCTCGGACTCTTGGAATTTGGCGTACTCGGCTCGCTGCTTGGCACGGTTCAGAACGAGAAACTTGTCATTGATATTAGTCTCCAGACCCTTCATGCGCTCCTCCTGCAGTTTGCCACCCTCGCCATCAAGACCGCTCGCCCTTAGGAGCGTTGTGTACTGGTCAACGATGTGCTGGAAGAAGTTGTGGAAGGTGTGGTTAGGGATGAGGAACTGGAACTGCGGGTTTCCGGCTTCGCGCTGGGCCAACTGAGTCATGAACTGGCGTCCATTCTTGGCAACGAAGAGGGCGGCCAGGCGAATGACGTCCAAATCTTTCTGGTTGATCCGAGGCATGCGCGCAGAGAACTGGAAGTCCGGGGGCTTTGGGGGGCCCTGGGGCTTTTCCGGCGCGAGGGCTGCATCTTCAGCGCGACCGGTGGCAATGGCCGTGCCACGGCCGGCTTTGACCTCACTGAGGCGCCACTGGTAAAAGGGATGGTAGGCGTCGGTGGGGTTGAGGAAGCTGAACTTTGGGTTCTGGCTCTCCTTGTCGCGGATGCGGTCCTCGAAGACGATGCCATTGCGCGCGACGTAACCGGCCGTTTTCTCGAGAACATTACGGATCTCGCGCGGGGGGAGAACAACACCGGCAGGGGGTTTGATGTCGTCGAGTATGGCGGCGGCATCGCCGTTTGTTGCGACAGCTGCCATGGTTGACACGTCGATCTGTCTGTCTGGTTCTCGTCGCGAAGGGTTTGGCGAAAGGTGCCTTACTTGCGGCTAAGGAAATTTCGAGATGCGTGTGGCTGACGCGAAGCTCTACCGGAAGAATGGTTAATCCGCTAAAGAGCGCGAGTTACAGTCAACCAGCACAGAGTCTGCAAGTATTCATCACTCAGCGATTGAAACTACATGCAGTTAAGCCATGGCAGTAAGACATTTCTTAGTCGGATGAAAATGCGTTTTTGAGATGCTAGACAAATCGGCTTAAAATTTCAGGTTGGGGGTGATGATGCAATGCTGTAGTATATACATCGGGTGCTACCGCTTACCTAACTCGCTTGCTAGCTTAGTAGGTACCTGGACTGCCATTTCTATTCTAGGATAGCTCCAGGGGAAGTGGAAGTCATTGATTGTCTCTATAAAGCAGAAGAGTCTAGATCATGTCCGACTCCACCTGGCCATAAAGCACATTTAAGTCCTTCGCACTGCAGGAACCTTACTGCGGAAAATAGGGGGCTTCTCGTGTTGGTCGGGCAAGTAGTCCTGCCGTCCACATGTCAGACAGACGCCGCCAGTTAAGCTGCGAAAAAAAGCCAGGCCACCTTACAGCAAAAAGTAACCCCCTGTTGCGGCTGAAGCAACACTAAGGATGGAGGTACCTGCAGTGGCTTGACCCCTTGATTTGCAACGTCGCCTGTACGATGGATGCCTTGCTCCCAATGCTTGGGGCGATTACTTGTAAACAGCGGACAGTGCTGGGATGAGCACGACTGTAAGTGCTTGTAAGACAGGTGTTGAGTTTGGTGAAGAAACAAAGACACCAAAAGTGTTCAATGAGCTGTTTGTTTCAACGCGACACCCCCCCCTTTGATAAGTTGCCGTCAAATCCTTTGCAGGGGTCAGACCGCCGCAGCGCTCAATGTCACTGTGCCAGACGCCAGGCGGGAGGTTTAGCGGGCCTCGGGGCTTTTTATAGGGCGGACTGGGGTGGATTTTGGGAGCGCTGGGGTGGGCTGGACGCCTGGGACGTGAAGGGACAAGCCAGGGTGGGTTTAGCTCTCTTTACTACGTACTGGCAGACTGGCAGCCCACCAGCCGAAAAGGCCACTGTAGCTACAATTTCGCGGGCGAGTTGAGAGAGGATCCCATCGCCAGTCGCCCGTCGCACGCGCGTTGCATTTATCCCCTGAGCAAGTGAGAGCTGACACTGGGAACTTTTTGCATCACTTCCCGCCTTCGACTTCCCCTTTCTCATCCTCCGTCGAGTGCAGTGCTTTTACGCTCTCTCGCCTTAGTCTCTCCCATCCACCCCAGAGGCTCTGCTGCGATTGACCCTCCCCCGGGTGTTCGTGCTCGCTGTCTTCTTCTACTACTCTTCCTTTTTTCCTTCTCCGTACCCTTTTCCCTTTTCGAGGAATCTTTAATCTCCTGGCCTCTTCCATTCCTTACTCTCCTTTCTTGACTCTCCCACCGATCACCGAATACCGATCGCTTCCTTCGCGCACCGCGTCCCGAGAAAACACGACTTCCCACCCCTTAAGCTCCCACCGAGTCGAACCGGTCCGAGTCGAGTCGAGTTCCCTAGCTGTCCTCGTCCATCATGGCTCGTTCCAGGTCGCGGGGCAAGAGTCCCCAGCCGCCCGTCAAAGGACGGCAGCAACCCGTCGAGAAGCAACCGCATCTTCAGCCGCAACAGCTCCAGCCGCAACAGCTTCAGCCCCAGCTGCAACAGCCCGTGGTCAAGCCCAAGGCCAAGTCCTCGAGCAAGAAGAAGGTTGCCTCGTACAAGTCGGACGGCGTTGAGGATAACGATGTCTTCCTCCTCCCCGTCTCCGACTACTGGGTCGTCCTCTCTCTCACCATCCTCGCCACCATTGTTCGCGTCTTCAAGATCTTCCAGCCCACCAGCGTTGTCTTCGATGAGGTCCAGTGAGTTTACCTGTCCCCATCCACCAGACGAAGCCTTCCCGCTAACCTTGCTCTCCCCAACAGCTTCGGTGGCTTCGCTTCCAAGTACATCAAGGGCAAGTTCTTCATGGACGTCCACCCTCCCCTGGCCAAGATGCTCATCGCCCTCACCGGATGGCTCGCCGGCTTCGACGGCAAGTTCGACTTCAAGGAGATTGGCAAGGATTACCTCGAGCCCGGCGTCCCATATGTTGCCATGCGCCTGTTCCCTGCCATCTGCGGTGTCCTGCTCGCCCCTTGCATGTTCCTCACCCTCAAGGCTGTTGGTTGCCGAACCATGACTGCTACCATGGGTGCTGGCCTCATCATCTTCGGTACGCTCCCTCCTGTTGGCCTTCGCGCGCCCTCGTCGAGGTCCAACTGCCCCAAATACTCATACTGATCCACTGTGTAGAGAACGGTCTCCTGACCCAGGCACGCCTGATCCTCCTTGATTCGCCTCTCGTCGCTGCCACTGCCTTTACCGCCCTTGCCTTCTCTTGCTTCACGAACCAGCACGAGCTGGGTCCCGAAAAGGCCTTCTCCCTGAGTTGGTGGTTCTGGCTCGTCCTTACCGGTCTCGGTCTCGGCATCACCGCCAGCATCAAGTGGGTTGGCTTGTTCACCATTGCTTGGGTTGGTGCTCTGACTCTCGTCCAACTATGGGTTCTCCTCGGCGACAACAAGAACGTCAGCATGCGTCTTTGGTTCAAGCACTTTATGGCGCGTGTCTTTTCGCTCATTGTCATCCCCACCACCTTCTACATGGCCATGTTCGCCATTCACTTCGCCATCCTCCAGAACCCTGGCGACGGCGATGGCTTCATGAGCTCCGAGTTCCAGGCCACCCTCAACAGCAAGGGTATGAAGGACGTCCCCGCCGATGTCATCATGGGAAGCCGCGTCAGCATTCGCCATGTGAACACTCGCGGTGGTTACCTCCACTCCCACCCTCTCATGTACCCTACCGGTAGCAAGCAGCAGCAGATCACCCTCTACCCCCACAAGGACGACAACAACATTTGGCTTCTTGAGAACCAGACCCAGCCCCTTGGTATCGACGGCGAGCCCATCAACGGCACCACGGCCTGGGACGCCCTGCCCGAGCCCCAATTCATCAAGCATGGCTCTGTCCTCCGTCTCTTCCACCGACCCACCAACCGTCGCCTCCACTCTCACGATGTCCGACCCCCGATCACCGAGGCTGAGTGGCAGAACGAAGTCTCTGCGTACGGATACGAGGGCTTTGACGGCGACGCCAATGATTTCTTCCGTGTTGAAATTGTCAAGAAGCGATCCCACGGCGCCCTCGCCAAGGAGCGTCTCCGAACCATTGAGACCAAGTTCCGCCTCGTTCACGTCATGACTGGTTGTGTGCTCTTTTCTCACAAGGTCAAGCTTCCCGACTGGGCTTCCGAGCAGCAGGAGGTCACTTGTGCCAAGGGCGGTACCCTTCCCAACAGCTTGTGGTATGTCGAGTACAACGAACACCCCATGCTCGGAGACAGCGTTGAGAAGGTGAATTACCGTAAGCCCGGTTTCTTTGGCAAGTTCTGGGAGCTCCAGAAGGTTATGTGGGCTACCAACGCCGGCCTGACTGACTCTCACGCCTGGGACTCTCGTCCTGAGTCATGGCCTATCCTCCGCCGTGGCATCAACTTCTGGGGCAAGCACCACACTCAGGTCTATCTCATCGGCAACCCTATTATCTGGTGGTCCACAACTGCAGCCATTGCCCTCTGGTTCTTGTTCAAGGGTGTTGCTGTTCTCCGATGGCAACGCAGCTGCAACGACTACGCCAACACCACTTTCAAGCGTTTCGACTACGAAATCGGAACCTATATTCTTGGTTGGGCCCTGCATTACTTCCCCTTCTACCTGATGCAACGTCAGCTCTTCCTTCATCACTACTTCCCGGCCTTGTACTTCGGTATCATCGCCCTCTGCCAGATCTTTGATTACCTCACTGCCCGCGTCCCCGGCATCGGTGTCCGTGAGAACCCTATTATCAACAGGATTACCACCGTTGCCTTCCTCGTTCTCACCGCGGCCGTTTTTACCCTGTTCGCTCCTCTAGCCTACGGCAGCCCCTGGACCAAGGCCGAGTGCAAGCGAGTGAAGCTCTTCACTACCTGGGACTTTGACTGCAACACATTTTTCGATAGCGTAAGTGCTTCTGAAGAAATTCCAGAGAGAAAACTCCCGCAACGCGGATGAACAAACGACATGTTCGACATGGCGCTCCCTCCATGCCGTGCTTGAACCTGGCGTTTGACGTACGCATTCACACAAACAACAATTTGGAAAGCCTGAAGCTAATTTGACCTGATTTAGTATGACAAGTACACTCTTACCGAGGTTCCCACTATCAGCGAGTCGGCGGTTCCGACGACGTCAGCCAAGAAGCTCGAACCCAAGAAGGCTGCCCCTCCAGCTGAGAAGGCCCCTGAGGTCAAGGAGGCTGGCATCTCGGGAGCGCCCCCCGCTGAGCAGCACCGAATCATTGCCAAGGAGGAGAAGGTCGAGTACCGGGACCAGGACGGCAACCTCTTGGACGCCGAGCAGGTGAAGGCTCTGGAAGGCAAGGTTGAGTTCAAGACCAAGTACGAGACCCAGACCCGTGTTGTCGATGAGGCTGGCAACGAGCTCAACGCCCCTGAGGGCGGCTGGCCTAAGGACATTGGTGGCGTCGCCCCTCCTCACCCGGATATCGAGGGTGCCAACAGCGAGACTGTCAAGAGCGAAGCCGAGGAGGTCGTCCCTCCCCAGGCCCAGGACTACGAGGCCAGCCAAGACGGCGAGAAGGAGGCCGAGGAGTCCAAGCCCAAGCCTGCCAGCGAGGGCAAGGACGCTACCGCCAGCCAAGACGGCGAGAAGCAGGCCGAGGTCGCCCAGGAGTCCCAAGAAGCTGAGGAGTCTAAGCCTGAGCCCGCCACCGAGGAGAAGGAAGTCCCTGTCCATGAGGAGCTGTAAAGGCCGACTTCGCCGGACATTCCTTACTCCACAACGTCGCCATTTTAGTGTGGCCTGTATTAAACCAGGGCTCCCTTCCCTAGGCCGCTGCCACCACGTTCCTTGTAACATCATGTACTCATATCATCTGACGACGAACTGAGGAAGACGGGAGATGGGAAAAGACATTCCAAAGGTGTTCTTTAGTACGGGAATGGATTTAGGCAATAAGACATGCCACCCGCTTTACGAAAGAAAAGCCACGAGACGAACAGAAATTAAAAAAAGGGACGGGGTTGAGGGGGATGTCGAGGTGATACGGAACCTTGGACGCCGGGACATGGTGTCTTCTCATTTGTACTTTACTTAGCTGGGACATGTGGTGGCATTTTACTGTGGCTCCATCGTATGACGCACAATCCCCATCTAATTCAAAATGTTTCATGTTCATAATGGTAAGAACTGTGAATCGACTGACGGATGCTTGGTGAAGGTGGAGATGAAGACTCAAATCCAAAGGGCTGGACAAGGAGGCTAGTTGAGCGCAATTTGGACGCAAGTGATTGATGCTGAGCGGCTGAAACAATTCTGATATCATTTCTATTACTACTACGACTATGAGCAGCGTCTACTTGTCGTGACAGCCGCGGGATCTAGTGACTGTATGTGTAATCCAATCATGACGCTCAGCAATGAACACAAAAGGGGACATCCTGTCCCACAGCAAGACCCAATTCAGCCGTTATGCGCCAGCAATGAAGATGCGCAACCCAGAAACGCCTGTGGAACGACCAGCAGTCTCAAATCGTCCATCCGTCCCATTCCCAACCAAGGATATAACTGTCGTCCGATGTGTGTTGAAATCCCTCCTTATCTTCCTCGCTCTCTCTTCCCAGACAAAGAAAAGTAAAGCCCAGTGAGGCGGCCCAAGTTAAAGCCGCAGACCCATCAATGCAATCCCGCGCAAGCCCAGAAATAGTGTACAAGAAATAGTAATACAAGGTACCACGAACAATAGGCCAATGATGACACGGCGCTCAATAGGGTACGCGGTTGATCAGGATTCCTTGCTAGGAATCGCGAGAGATAAGCGTTTCGTCTCTTCGGAACTGGCGATGCTCTTGATCTCCAGAGACTGAATAGAGCTGCGGACGCTTCTGGCTCCGTCGATCTGATTCGGGGGGGTTCGAGGGGCCTCAATTGGACCCTTTTCAGTTCTGTCCCCAATTCTGTCCAGGTCCACAGGGGAAGCTTCCCTCGATGGAGGAATTATCTTGTCTATTGAGACAAACTTGGAGCCGTCATCCACCTCGTGACTGTTGCGTGGGCTCTTTTCAAGATCCACGGACAGCGGCGACTGGGGCGCTGGGATGACACCACCGCCAATTCGAGCCCAAAACATCTGGTCTCTTAACCTCACGCTCTCCTCCCAGGCAGCCCTTTCGTGATCTTCGTCGTCGGCCCGCCAATGTCCGTCCTTGACCATTCGCAGGAAGCCAAGAAAGTCGCAGGTGGAGCGGACACGGGAGAGACAGTACTTGCAGAGAGGATGACGCTGGGCAGAATCAGCCTCGCTGGTTCGAAATCGATGTTGGCGCAGGTACACGGGGTCGGAGCGAGATTCTCCGCAGAGGGAACACGGATAGAACTGAGGTTTCGTCAAAGCGAGGAAAGATGAGGTGGAACCAGCAGGAACGGGCTCAACAACCAGAGATCCTTCCGTCATAGAGTTGATGACAGTTCGGCGAGCCAACCATGACAAATCCGGGGCCATGTCAAGTCGAAGAGTAGGGTCAATGTCCTCAACCAAGACGCGCTTGTAGAACTTGGTGTCTTTCAGGTTGGGGAGAGGTGCAGCCGAGGCGTTTGAGGCAGCGCTCATGGTGGAAGCAGGAGTATTGGGCGACTGAGGAGCGCTGCCGCCGGCCTGGGCAGAGATGTTGAGAGAAGTAGTGGAAGCGTTGGAGGGATGGGCGCTCGAGGTCGATCCCCCGAGGCCAAACGCCGACAGAGCGTTGAGAGCACTGATAGAGCCCGAGGAAACGCGACTGTCGGCACGTTGGCGGGACAGGCGGGCGAGGCTGGTGAAGTCATCGTAGGACGTGAGGTCGGTGCGCAGAACGGGTTGGACGAGGTGAGGGAGGGCGGTAGGAGGGCATGGCTCGACGGACATACCCCAGGGGGACGGGAGAGGGACGTCGGCAGATGCTCGCTGCTCCTCTCGGGGGTCGGGCTTGGACAGGCCGGGTGAAGACGGGGCGGTGGCGTTGATCTGTTCCTCCTGTTCGGCGGCCATGTGCTCCATAACGTGCTTGAGCTCGAAAAGCTGCTCCTGTTGGGACTTGAGAAGGCTTTCCGAGTCGGCAAGCTGCGACTTGAGCTGGTCGTTTTTTCGTTGCAGGACTTCGTGGTCCGCCTTGGCCTCCTCTTTCGCGCCGATAACCATCTTGTTAGCCTCTTCGAAGAGGGCAGTGGTCAGATTCTCCAGTTCCTGCTCAATCTTTTTCTTGTCCCTTTCCGTATCCAGGCGCTTTTGTCGCTCCTCGGAGATTTTGGCGTGCAGAACCCTCTTTTCAGCCTCGACGGTGTGTTTGCGTATCCAAACGTCGCCAGTGAGCATCTCGCGCTGGGAGGCGTTCTGGGCCTCGAGAGTGCGGATGTGTTCGCGGGCGGATTCGAGCTCATGACGGGTAGATGAAAGGGAGTCGTCGAGGAAGGTTTGGTGGTTGATGGCGTTTATGAGTTTGGTGCTAAGGGTGGCTACCTCGTCGTTGAGATCGGGGTGGCGGCTAGGGCTTGGGGTGCCGGCATCATTGGCCGGAGTCATGGCCCTGCTCCGAGGGTCGGGCAAGGTGCTCATCTCATCGCCGAAATTGTGTTGGGACGGTGAGGAAGCGGTAGGCAAATGTGCGGAAGAGGACGATCTAGCAAGGGGATGAACGGAGACGACGGAGGGCGTTCGAGGCCGGTTGGTGGAAGCGGTGATGGAGGAGAGGGAGCGAAAGTGGCCGAGGGAGCGTCGGGAGGATTTGGGCGATGCACCGGCGAGAGGTTGTGACCAGCCGGCGGCCGACATGGTCATGAATCTACAGCAAGCGAGGGCGACTGTTAGTAAAGCCGATGCGGTAAAGAATGCAGTAAGAGGGTGGCGGCCTGAGTCAACGAGTCCGAGACACGGGGCAGAAGCGGGAGGAGCGAGGGCGAGTAACATACGAGTCCATCGGGGCGGGCGCGTGGTATGTGTGTCAGTCGTAAACGTCTTGTGCTCTCGGCCCCGAGAGAGGTGACGTGTGACGTGACGACGAGACGAGACGAGACGAGACGAGACTGGACGAGACTGGACGTAGTCGGGACAAATCGAATTGGCAGCCGACACAAGCAAGAAAAGAGGGAGGAGCCGAACGGGTCGAAAGGGGTCCGGGTTGGAATGGGAGAGGAAGACGGAGGATGGATGGAGAGACAGAGAGATACAGAGAGATACAAATGCAAATGGAGATGGAGATGGAGGTGGGAGCGGATGGGTAGTGGTTCGGGTGGAGGATGGGAGGCAAGTGCGGATCTTCCGGGGGACGGGACGGGCGTCGGATGGTGGATGGTGAGTGGTCGAGCGGCGCGTGGTATTAAAGTGGTGAGTGGTGAGTGAGGAGTGAGGAGTTGGTTAACCTGACCTGACCTGACGGGCAGCGGGTGACGAGTGACGAGTGACGAATCGAGAGACCCAAGACCCAAAGGGAGACCAGAACCGAACGAACTAGACTGCGTAGGGGGGCGACCGGGGTTTTATTTAAGCAGCGAGCGAGAGCAAGCGGAGAAAGGCAGTGTGGCTGGGTCGTCGCCAAGGCAAAGAATAGGTAGGTAGTACGAGGCCTCTTCTGTCTCTGTCTCTCTCTCTCTCTTTCTCTTTCTCTTTCGGTTCGTATCGCCCCAATCTCCTAGTGCCCCCCTCCAGATCCAAGCCCAAGATGGAAAAAGGTAGGTGGTATTTCACAGAGGTAGTAATGATGATGACGATGAATGATGATGATGAAAATGTACAAGTGGCCGCGAAACCCAAAACCTTGTAGCGATTGATAGGTAGGTGTGCTGTGCCGTCCGTGTTGTGCTGTTGTGCCGCCTGGGCCTGGCTGCTACAACGCTGTGCACCAACCGGTATTCGTGCAACAAACCTACTTACCAGAAGTCCCTCCCTTGCGCATCGGCACTTTTTCCTCCCTCCCCCGCGCGTGCCTGGGTCCTCAACTAGGTAGGTAGGTAGGTACACATGCAGAGAGCCGAGAGAGACAACCCCTCCCGTCTGCACGAATCCTAGGGATGGATTGCGCAGATGCACCGGGTCATCGTGGCCCTACCAAACCTGCTGCCAACAGGGCCCGTCAGGTCTGCAAAGCCAGCAAATCCAGGTCGCAGGCGTCAAAAAGGCACACACACATACACGCAAGCCACGTGCCCTCCTCCCCCTCGCCCCAACGGCCACCAGCAAATCGAAAACGGGCGGCCACCGCGGCCGAGGTACGTAGCAGGCGCAAGACACCAGCGTCGGGGGGGTGCTCAATGTGCTACCGCCACAGCTACAGCAGCGTACTGTACCCAGAGGTCCAGGCCGCCCACTGTTTTTTGCCGTGTCCAAAAGCCACACACGAGTCGCTCGCTGGCGCCACTCCATCTTGGGCCCCCGGCGCTTACTTGATCCGTTAGCTCCTGTTTGGGCGTAGCCCCTCAGCGAACGGGTCGCCGCTCGCCCTTGGCTCCATTGGGATTTGCGGCCGGGTACCTTTAGCTCCATGTACCTCCCCGTCTCCCGTCTCAATCTCTCATCTCTCTCTCTCTCCCTTTGACTCTCTCCATCTCGCAAGGCCGGACCACACGAGAAGGTCGGGTACCGAAATGTACGGAGTACGGAGTACACGCCCCTTGTCGATACGACTCGTTAGTGGTGGACTCGATCTATCCCGCCTTGCCTATGTAACAGCGCCTCGTCCCCCCACCTCCACCCGTCTGCACTATTCAGGTCCCCCCCAAAGCACACAAACCACAAAAGTATGTTACCAGACGAATACGCGCTACTGCGAATAGTTCCACCTAGGACCCCCGAGTCTAGATCCCAGCAGCCCTGAGCCACAGGGCACTCCAGAAGCCATTGGCACACTAACGCGCAGCGAACCAGCTCAGCAGGGGGAGGTGGACGAGGGCAACCCGGTTTTCCCGCTTCACTTGGCTCCGTCTTTGTCTGCATTCGTACTTGGCGCAATCGGCCCTGATGAGGGCGACCGAGCAAGAGGCGCCTCGGCACCTGCAGAGCCCGATGCAGAGAGAGACACGAGATGGACAAGACACAACGACCCACGAGTCCGACGCTAATGAATATCTGGGCTGTGCCAATTGGGTTCAACATCTTGTCTTTTTTCTTTTTCCTCTCAGCTGCTGACCGTGCAATATATTCCCACGTAAATATAATTTGGATTCTCTGCGCTGCTTGTTGGAGCTAAATTGCCACGAGAGATGAGATGAGATGGACGGATGACATGACTTGGCCAGGGGACGGGGGCGGATGCGCACCCATGATCGTGTTCGTGTCGCTGCCGTGCTGTCGTATCGCACTGCGCACTACGCGCTACAGTACCAAGTACGTACTTTTGGTAGGTGCACAATCGGCCTGATGACGGCACTGATGACAGGTACGAACCGACACATCCCTGTAGCCCACCGATGGCGCCGAGAGTCAGACGACGGGACGGGACATTCCTGCTTTGACACGAGGAGAGCCGAGCTCGGACCATCCGCGAGATCTCATGATGAGATTCCCCTCCCAGCCAGATGTGGAGTGTAGGGTAGGCAAATGCGTCGCATCTCCGCCCGATCTCATCACCCAATATTGCACCCTTCCTACGATTATTCAACTAAATGCCGTCGGGAATTGATTAAAGATTAGAACACAGGGGAAATTCCCTGCCACAACTGACAGCACTACCCCAACCGGCTCGGCCGTGTCACTAGTCAGTCATCCATCATTCATCATCGTGACACTGCGCCTGCATGAAACTCACACACCACCTACGCCACAACTTACCGACACGTCGTCTTCATGGCTGAACCTTGTCCACCACCGAGAATCAGTTCCCTTCGCCACCACGTTTCAACGCTGCCATCTAAGAAAACGTGGCAAAGGGTTCTAGTACCTGACGCTAGCAACCTCTCGCTCCATGCCACACGGCCACGCCATTCCAACATGACACGGCAGGAGTACTTGCTTGACTCGAGAAACAAAGCACACAATCTTCGCATGTGTGCTTGTGTATATTTTGTATATCTGAAACAAGCTTGGTATCTTTCGCTTTTGCCGACACTACTCCTTCTCTGTATTATATCCTCCGCCATTCTCTAGCTTACAAGGGGTATGAACCATGGCCTAGACACCAGGCTGAGTATAAGAAGAAAAACACAGATAAACGATTCCAATGTGAAAGACTTGTTTTGGCGTCTCCTTCTCTAGCCTCCGCGGCATAACGAGGGCCCAAAAGGCATATAGAAAAAGAAAGAAAGAAATGGGATAGATAAGAGTACACAACCACACCCAAGTGCGTGGTTGTCCATGTACATGTACAGTTTAGTTGAGCAGTCTTGACAACTATTTTCCTCCTCATTCGTTCCAGTCACCGTACTCGGGCATTCCGTAGGGATTCCACTCCTGTCCTGGGTAGCTCGTAGCGGTCATCGGAGGCGGTACCTCCCCGTCCGAGTCTTCGTCGGGATTGTAGTGGATCTTCTCCTCCTGAGTCTCCAGCCGCACCTTTCGCCGGTGGGCTTCCTCCGTATCCTCCAGCTCGGCAGCTCCGTTGAGTCTTCGCGTGTTGCTCCTCACCGGCGCTCCGTTGCTTTGTTCCCGGCTTGGCTCCGGGGATGGCACATGGTGCTGGCTGACAACAGTCTGGTCCTTCAACTCGCGTCTTGGCTCGTTGATTGGCGGCGTGACGATGTCATCGGTGCTGGCTCCGGCCCTTGCCCTGTCTTGGGTTGCGTTCATATCCGCACTCTGGTCGTCGCTAACTGCAGAGGTCGAGTATGTGTGCGAGTGTGACGGGCTGATCTTGCCGTCTCCTCCCACTGGAGGGCTCAACGAGATACGCCGCGACTCATCTCTCATATTGTAGGTTTCGTCGCCCTCGGGTTGCCTTCGTTCCTTTGAGGGTGAAATGGCTCTGAAGTTTGCACTAGGCTGAGGAGCAACGATCATGGGGCTCCGAGGTTTGACTAACCCGTTCCCGTTTGACTGTGGCTGGCTTAACCCCTGATGAGTCGGCGGCGTTCCGTTACTCCTCGTGCTCAGAGCAGGTGCATTAGGGGGCGGGTTGGAAACGACCCTTGGGCTTGCGTTGTTCATCACCCTCATGGTGGCCACATTGGGGTTCGGGTTGGAAAACACTCTGGGGCTTGCGTTGCTTTTTACACTCGCACTCCCGCTTCCACTGCCGCTGCCGCTGGTCTGGCTATTCTCGCTCGCAAACCGTCGCAAATCCGGGCGTGTCTGCTGAGTGGCGTTGGGTGGGTTGTTTTGGGAGGACGTTGGAGATTGTCCCTGTTGTCCGTCTTGATAGTTCTGGTATCTAGGATCACCGCTACCACGGGGATCGCCTGATGGTGTGGTGAATTGGGGCGGTGGCTGATGCTGTGGCTCAGGTGTTGGCTGGGGGGATGGCATCTGCGGCTGTGGTGTTGGCTGTGGTGACGGCGCCAGGAGCTGTGGTGGAGGCTGTCCTTGAAGCAGCGGTGGGCCAGCCATTGGAACAGGAGGCTGCTGCTGAGGATAGACTTGTTGAATGTTGTGGATCTGCTGTTGGGCAAACTGAGCTTGGCTCGGATACTTGCCTACATTGTACGGTGAGGGAACAAGCATTCCTTCACCGTGGACAGCCTTGTATCCCTGTGGGATGGGCACTTGAGCGTACTGAGGCTCACTTGGCTTCTGTGGTTGCTGTTGTGGTTGAATTCGAGCTGGGCCTTTGAATCCCTGGGAAGAAGTCTGGCGGAGAGTCTTGGTGGGCTGGTTGGGAGGCCCAGATTGTCTTTGCGCCTGCCCAGGAGGTCCCGTGGAATAGCCAGCGGGTGGCGCTGATCGGTGCGGCTGCTGTCCCATAGTGGATGCCATTGGTGTGAAGGGTTGTTGTCCCATGGGCGGGCTGACATTTGCCCTTGGTTGGAACTGTTGCTGTCCCAGGGGAGGGCTAGTTGTCCCCGAAGGGAACGTCTGCTGACCTACGGGAGGGCTAGCAGTTGTCGACCTTTGGAAAGATTGCTGTCCCATGGGGGGGCTGGCAGCTGTCACTGGCGGGAATGGCTGTTGTTCCATGGGAGGGCTACCGAACTGGGATTGTCGCCGAGAATAGCTCTGTGGATGTCCCACAAACTGCTGTGGCTGCTGCCCAGGGATCTGCTGCCCAGGAGGAAGTTGTTGTTGCTGTTGTCCAGAATGCCTTTGTTGTCCCGGCTGCACCTGTCCAGGTTGCATCTGTTGACCAAATTGCATTTGCTGTTGTCCAGGTTGCATCTGGTACCCAGGATACATTTGTTGTCCAGGTGGCATTTGTTGGCCAGGATGCATATGCTGTTGCTGCTGTCCAGGATGCATCGTTTGCCCAGGATGCATCACTTGCCCAGGGTGCATTTGCTGGCCGGGTTGCATCTGCTGTTGCATATTCGGAACACCCTGAGGGAATCTCTGTTGATGCATTCCTTGTTGAAGCACCCCCTGCTGCGACATTCCCTGTTGACCCTGCACCGACCCCGGAGGAGTCTGTCCCTGCTGCGGAACCTTGGAGCTTCGCTTGAACGCGCCGAGCAGTCTGCTCGCCTTCTTCTCTCCGCTTTCCGGCTGTCCCTGAGCCTGCGGAGGCTTCGGTCCCACCTGGCCAGATATCCGACTCCTCAGACCCCTCCACTTAGACGCGGGACTGTCTTGTCGAACTGGCACATTCATTGGGGGCTGGAATCCAGGAGGAGTCGACCCGTCCTTTGGTGGCACTTGAGGCCCCAGTGGAGTCGGCATCTGCATCGAGTTTCGTGTGAAAGGCACAGAAACCTGCGATGATGGACTCGGTGCGGTCTGGAAGCTGGGAGCTCCATGGAGGCTGGGAGTCTGCCGGCCAGGATGAACCTGTTGGCCTCCTTGGACATTGAGCCGTTGCTGAGGTTGAAGCTGAGACTGCTGTTGCTGTTGCTGTTGCTGCTGTGGCGCTACTATCCGTGTCCCACCTCCTTGCTGTTGTAGAGGCGGTGCGTTGGATGCCACAGACAGTGAGGGAGTGCCGGGCTGCGACCCCCGGGCGCTCATAGTTGCAGTCGATGCAAACTGCGGACTCTGGCCCATGCTGGAGTCGGCTATGGAAGGCGGTCCCGTCTTTGATACAGTCGAGACTGGAGACTGGGGCAGCTCGTCTCGGGCGATACTATCCTGGCGTGCGTGGCCAGCCCCGTCGTCAGCCGTCCACGAGAAGCTGTGCGAGCCCATTCCAGGCCGCTGCGCCTCTGTGATGTTGGCGCCGCCCTGGAAAGCCGCTCCAACAGATTGGTTGAAAACTTGGGGCGAAGTGTGTGAGATTGGACTATTTGTCATCCCGTAAGAGCCAGACCGAATCCTTTCAGCATCACGTGGACCTGACTTGAACTTGCTCGATGGGTCTGACGATCCGGGAAGATTTGACACGGCAGGAGACCCCTTGGGCGTCATGGATTCTTGTCGCAGGGGTGAGGGTCGAGGCTGAAGCAAAGATACTTCCGACTGGTTGGTCTCGGTGTTTCCGAATCCCCGACCGGGTTCTGCAAAAGTAGGATCACTGGACGAAGGCCGTTCGGGTGAGTTCTGGGCCTGGGAATCAAGGGATTCACTCCCCGTCATCCGCCGAAGCATTGGTGGGTGTGTTGGGGACTGAGGCAAAGGAGATGTTTGCCCTGAAGGAACTTGCATCGGAGGGAATTGTCCTTGAGGATACTGCCCGATTGGGGATTGACTGGGAGAAGTTTGGTCTGGAGAAACCTGGCCTGGAGGGAATTGACCTGGAGGAAGATGCCCCAGAGGAGGCTGGCCTTGATGAATCTGACTCGACGGAAATCGACCAGGCGGAGATTGACCTGGAATTACCTGTCCTGAAGAGTGCTGCTTGAGATGAAGTTGACCTGGAGGCGGTTGTTCCACGGGAGTGTGTCTTGCGGCAGATTGTCCTTGGCCATCTTGAAAGTATTGCCCCTGGACCTGTCCGGGGGAGAATTGGCCTGGAGAAACTTGATTGTGCGGAAACTGCATGGAAGAGATGTGGCCCTGGTCATGTTGGGGAAACTGAGCGGGCGAGTGCTGCCCCTGAGGGAGTTGGCTCGCAGAGAATTGCGCCGGAACCTGCTGTCTCAAAGGAGATTGCCCAGGAGAGGCCTTCGCTTGAGGAGGCTGCCTTGCTGGAGACTGTACCTGATTACGCTGCGGGAACTGCCCTTGCAGCTGCTCCGGGGAAAGGTGCGCATTCGCGCCTCGGGACAGGCGGTTAGAACCAGGCTGTCCCAAAGGAGGCTGGCCTTGATTGCCTTGTGGGAACTGGTTTTGACTTTGATCGCCCTGAGGGAATTGACCCTGAGGAAAGTGACCCTCAAGTTGGCCTTGACTGCTTTGGGGGCGAAGTTGGTTGGGAGCAAGCTGTGCTGAAGGTGGCTGACCCTGACTGCCCTGAGGGCGCAGTTGATTATGAGTAGGTTGTCCTGGAGGGGGTTGACCTTGGTTGTCTTGAGAGAACTGGCCCTGAAGCTGCCCTCGACTGCCCTGAGGACGTAGTTGGTTGGGGGTTAGCTGTCCTGGAGGCAGCTGCCCGTTGCCTTGTGGAAATTGGCGTTGGAACTGGCCTTGAGGTAGCTGCCCTTGGCCACCTTGAGGGAACTGGCCCTGGAACTGGCCCTGGAACTGGCCTGGGGGTTGTTGGCCTTGGTAAGACTGCGCGAGAGAAGGCTGTCTAAGAGGAGGTTGCCCAAGCGGAGACTGCCCAATAGGAGGCCGCCCCAAAGGAAACTTGTCTGGCGGATGCTGTCCCAGAGGATTCTGCGACGGACGCATGTGCAAGTGAGACGCTTGTTCCGGGCGAGGCCCTTGAACCGGAGACGGAGCAACGCCGCCATCCTGAGACTGGGGTTGATTCTTCCCGTGGCCCAAGAAGCCGGATATTAAGCCGGCCGCGGAACCTCGCCTCTTGCGCCGCTCCGGACTATCAGGCGGTGGGGTCGGCACCGAGCCTCCAGACCCCCCGGACATGAGCGGCGCCCCGTACGGGGTGGGACCCGCGGTGTTGCTACGCACGAAGCCGCCGGGCGGCGGCGGAGGACCCATGGAGCCCGGCCGCTCGGGCGTTTGTGTGCCTGTGGTCGGCCGGGGCGGGTGAGGGTGAGAGATGACCGGCCTTGGGGCGACGTCGAGACTGGGGCGGTGGAAGATGCCGCCGACGGCAGAGCGGGCGGTGGAGAAGCGCTTCTTCTGCTGCGACGTGCTGTTGGCGGCGCTTCCGGGCTCGTTGACGAGGCTGGAGGTGGACGAGCGCAGGGCAGCGTTGGACTTGCCCTTGAGCTGCGCGCCGGCCACGGCTCCCAGTCCGGTGCCGAAGCGGGACGGCTTGCGCTCGGATTGAGGCGACTCCGGCCTCACCTGGTCCGGACCAATGGGATGCGGATGCGGAGCTTGGCCCGGCGGTGGAGTCGGGGCGCCTTCTCTGCTCTGGTCCGGGCGGTCCATCGAGGGCCGGCCGCGGAGGCTAAAGAGGAAGCTTCCCCTGGCGGCCTTTTTGCGTTCCTGCTGCTCCTCCATTGCGATGCTGGATTCCGAGATGCCGTCGTTGGCCTCTTCGATTGGGCGTGGTCCGGCCCTGGGTTCAACCGACGAAGGTCTCGCGAAGCGGCTGCCCAGGTCCTTCAAAAGACTGGAGCTCTTCCTGCGACCGTGACCCTCGGCGGCGGCGGCGTCAAACTCCGGACCGCTGGTAACGGCGCGGGGGATGGAAGCGGCGTCCTGGGAGTGACGGGGCGGGAATTGCGGGCCGGGCGGAAGCGGGTTGGTCTCAGAGTTGCTTCGCGATCGCTGGCCGGTGCGGGTGAAGAGCTCCGGGTAGCGACGCGCCGACGACGGGGGCACATCCGAGGGCTTTTGTCGCGGCCTCGAGTGCGACTGCGCCTGGGCTTGGGCCTGGGCCTGGGCTTGCGACAGCGAGAGCGACAGCGACTGGGATGTCGACGTCGACGCCGTTGGCGAGGCGGGCGACAGCGGGGAGGTGGGAAGCGTCACCCCCGTCTCTTTGTCGTATCCGAAATAAGGTTGCTGTTGCGAGTCGCCGCTCCCTGCGCGATTTCTGGCGACGACGTGAAGCGGCTCTGACAGGTGACTCTCCTCGAGCTTCCAGGGACCCGATGGGGGCAGCTTCTGGATTGGGTTACCCGCCATGTTGGGGGGCATCATCGGTGCTATCATTGGTGGCGCGCCAAACGACAAGCTTTGCTGCTGCTGGTCGACGGGCGATCTGGAGCTGGGACTGGGAGCGTGTGGATGCACTGGCGCGGCATCGACCTCGGCGTTTGGCTGGAGCTCCTGCTGCGGAGCCACAGGCGGTTGCTCATCCGGGACAGACGCCATCCTTGCAGGCGTCTTCTGGCTGTCGGCGGCGAATTGTCGACGTGAGGTTGCAGGATTGGTGCTGGTGCCGGCGGGTTCTGCCGTTGCGAGAGCCGGCCCGCGGTGAGCGTGAGCGTCAGCTTGAGCGTCAGCGTCAGCGTGAACGTCAGCGTCAACAGTGCTAGTATTCCCGGGGAAACGCGAGCCCGTCACGTCATCATCGCTCTCGTAGTAATCTTCCAGAGAGAAACGCGCCCCGGTTGGACGCGTCGGCCGAGAGGTCATGCCAAAAGTAGAGCCCCGTCTAATTGGCGGCAGCCCGACGAAGGATGAGTTACGCTTAGGGGGGGGTCCTGCCTCAGCAACAGGCATATTCGTTGACGCAGCAGACCCGGCCGGCTGCTCGTTGCTGCGGCCGGCATCCCGGGCAACGGGCAAGGCGGCTCCCCCGGTAGCCGGTGTTTCATGAAGCGCCGCCGGACGCGCCTGTGGAGGCGCCGCCCCTGCAAACGCCCCTGCAAACGCCCCCGGAAGCGCCCCTACCGCCGGCTGGCCCGGCCCCAGGCGGATCGGGACGTGCTGGGGCTGTGGAGAGATCACCACCCACTCCTCCTCGGAGGCTCGGTCATTCTCAGATGCCGCGGCGGGCACTGCTGCCGTTGCTCTATCTGCCAGGGGCTGCCTTTGCTCGCCCAATTGCACGCCCGAGTGCTCAGAGCCATCATCCCTGACCAGATCTGTATCCCTGAACGGGTCCCACGGACTGTTGTCGTGGCTGATGGGCGTTGGGATCTCCCACTTCACTTCTTCGCGCTCTCTACTCATGGAAGCCGGCCGTGCTTGCGCATCAATCATGGCCACGGAGCCTTGGGGCTCGGCTGAAACATGCCGCCTACCGAATTCGCTGGCCCACGACGCGGGCCGGAACGGGTTTATACTCATACTCATACGGCTCGAGTGCGAGGATGAAGGAGCCCGCGTGTCCGCGCGCGTGGCCGGCTCCGTGCGGGATCTCGCACCGATGCTCAGACCCCATGATGATCGCCTCTCATGCTTGACCTTGGGATGCACCACTGGGGGAGGGATGGGTTCGCCCTGTCAACCAGAAACATTAATAACCTCTTCTCATCACGTTGGACTGGGCGGATGGGCAGCGGCATAGTAGTATGTGGGAATAAGGGAGAAAAAGCTTCGTAGCATTCCTATCTCGTACACTCGTCTCGTCATGGCCCCGAGTGAAACACAAGCCCCGAAGCGTATGATGAAGAGAGATTTAAATCCAACAAGTACCCTGCCCAGGGTGAAAAGAAACAGGCCCATAGCAGGCCCTAGAAAAAAAAGTGTCAGTGAAATACCTTGTCCCCGGTTCCGCGCAATTTGCTCCTCCCCTTGCTAAACAATCCCTTGCCCATCTTTCCGGCCGAGTGCATGAGCTCCTTGCCTTTCGTGCCAATCTGGTTGCTCGAGTTTCCAAAGGCGCTGGCGGCTTGTGGCGGTATCGGCAACCCGCCTATCCTTGTGCGACTGGAAGCGGTCGGCGCGTTGACCGAAGGTGAGCTGGCGTTGAGATACTGCTGGTAGTACGGTTGTTGTGTTGAGGGATTGGACCCGACAGAGCCTGCAACGCTGCCTCCGGGGACGGCGATTTGCGCGCTCGTTCCACTGAAAGAGGCCGTTGCATTGGCATATTCGGGGTGCTGATTCTTCAACGTGAGAATCCAGTTGTCCAAGCCTGTTTCGGCAACAGAGAAGGCTCTCTGCGACTCTTCATACTTGGCGATCCTCGCTTCCGGGTTGGGGAGGCCCATAATCTCCTTGAAGCCCATTACATCTGGCAGCTGACCAGACGGCGGAGCTGGAGCAGTCGATGTTGTTGGACGGTCATCTGGAGGTGGCGTCATCGACACGTTGTTTGTCGGCGTCTCAATCAGCATCTTCTCATTGTCAATGGAGTGACGTCGATTCTCGGGAGCGTGCATGATGCTCTCATCTGTCCTTGTTGAAACGGGAGACGGCGGCTCAAGCATCGACGGTAGAAGCTGCGTTTGAGGTCCAATGCTGAGCATAGAAGGCTGTTGAGAGATTTCCCCAGGTGTCTTCGCAATCTTCGGGGTATCGGCCGTGGGGCTAGTGATATCAGACACGACGTCCTTTGGCGATTGGATATCAGATTGCCCAAGAGACGAAGGGGTGTTGATTCTGGGAACCGCCTTTGACGACCCATCTGCAGGTGCTTCGCTCATGAGAACCTTGACGTTTGGCTCAAACCCAGCCTCCCAAGAGAAGCGCTTCCGGAGGTCAGGATGCTCCTGGCTGCCTGTCTCGTTGTCATCGCTTGAAGGGGCCAAGGCTGATCCCGTTGACGAGGGGGTGTCAGTCGGCTGAACAGCTGCTTGTAACCCTTGCGCACCGATTGGTACAGGTGCGACGACCGAGTCTGGGTTGACTCCTTTCTTTTCGGACGCTGGCTTCTCTGTCGCATCTTCCCAATAACTATCATAGTCGCTCAGGGTATAGCTGCTGTTGCGGGTATCCTTTCTGTCCACAGGCGCCAGTGAAGTCGAAGTTTCTCCAAGAGGGCTCGGAACAGGGGCAGTCCCGACAGGGCTGAGGGTCCTCATGATCTCGTCGCTGAGCATATCGCTGTCCTTAACAGGCGAAGATGTGGCGGTACTCAAGGTAGACTCCCGTAGAAGTGGTTGGGGTTGAAAATCGGAGGCAGAGCTGTCCAGACGTCGAGGCTGCAAAGGCTCTGTGGGTGTAATCTCAGGGCCCGATAGCTTTGCCGGGGTACCAGAAACTTCGCTTGTCGCTACATTGTGAGTTTCTGTCGGCACAGCATTTCCCTTGGTTTGAGGGCTTGGCGTACGCAGAGGTGGGACAGATCGAGGATCTGGGAGTGACAGAATAGGAGGCTGGCTGTTATCGAGGGGACGTCCCGAAACCGCAGCATCACCTTGCTGTGATTGGAATCCTACCGAGGACTCGGGCTGCTCAGCACCGCTCTTGCCAGATGATGCTTCGGTAACTGGGGGCTCCAAGTTCTTGGGTTGATCCTGCTTGACGGGATCTTGTGTCTCGCTGTTCGATGTGGAGAAGAAGTCGGACCCAAACACTGACATGCGATTAACATCAGGCAGTTTAGGGCTGACGGATCGATTGCGGTCAACCGCCGGATACGCATCGGTGGCCGGTTCCCTCTGTTCGATCGCTGCAAATGACGTTGGAGCATTCGTCGCATTCCGATTAGCCTCCTCAGAAGGTAGCGCAAAACGCTCGGCGGGCCCAGGAACCGTGGCATCTGTGGTCGGCTGTGGCGATCCCGCTGTCTTGCGGTCATCCTCCACATGTCGGTAGATATCAGAAGGTCGAACTAGAGGAGACGATCGTGCGGGGGTTGAGCTCGCGGTGCTGTGAGGGGTGGAAGAGCGAGCTTCCGCTTGGAATCCTGCCACCGATGGAACTTGAGACGGGAGGGGCGCTGGCGACGCATTTCGCCCCCCTAGAGGCGAAGACGGGTTTCGAGCCGCGTCTTGGACGTGAGCTGGGACGTTGGAAATCGGGGGCGCCGGGTGGTCCGCCTCGGCCGCGGAGGAGTGCTCGGTTTGGAGGTGAAGAGAAGGGGGCCCGCTGGAACTTCGAGAGCTGGAGCCGACGGCGGTAGCTAACCTCGGAGAAGGCCTGTGTTGTTCGGATGGGAGACGCTGGCCGATAGAGCGAAGGCCGGTGGTGACGCGCGAGACGGGTGGAGGGGGGGCAGGCTCGTCGTCCTCGGACTCATCGGCACCCCAGTCATCGCCGTCGTAGTTTTGGACCTTGGCCTCGACCCATTTTCTCGTCTTTTTCCGGTTGATGTTGACCTGGTAGCTTCCAGCCGTGGGTGTATCGGGAGTCCTAAGACGGCGGCATCATGTCAGAAGGGACCGATGCAGCAAGCGTGTCGAAGAGAGGGGGTTCTTACAACGGAGACTGCCCTTGCGCAAAAGGATTGTTGTATGTCCCGTCCATCGCGTCGGGAGCTGTTTGGTCAATTACAGGATCATTATCTCCAAGAGCGAAGCTTGGAAGAAATGCAGGGGGCGGATGGAGGACGACTGCGATGTTTTGTTGAGGGTGATAGTGGGTTGGTTTACGATAGCCTCGTCGGGCTTGAGAGCGACACTGATTCGGAGAAGGGCGATGGGTTCTTGACAAGGGAGCTAAGGATACAAAAGCCGAACAAGAATGATTCAGACAAACAAGGCTGCAATTCAAAGAAGTGATACAAGAAGAAGACGAAGATGCGACGCGCGAAGACAAGACACGGTCGACAGGAGGAGGTATTGGCGGTGATGATGTTGATGGTGCGGTCAGGCACTTTTGCTGGAGACGATGGAACAATTTGGGACTGGAGGGGGGAGGCGTCGGCGGCGGCGCGGTGGCAGCGGGCTGGGTGCAGCAGGACGGGGCCTAGCGAGGGCCTAGCGAGTGATGGGACGGTAACTTGCAGTGGACGGACACCTCAGACGGGCGACACCCTCCGCTGTGAGTCGCCTGGGCCTAGCGGACAGGGGTCGAGGAATGGAAATTATGGCGGGGCCTTGCCAGCTGTACAGAGGAGGTCGCGCAGCACCACGAATGCGCCATCCGCAGCGCAGCGCCCTGTCACAGTGTACCTGGGCGCGACCGAGATCAGCTGGCTTACTGTGTTAGTGGCTCTGTACCCACCACTACGCGAGACCAAAGCCCGGCACGCACGACTCGACGACGTCACAGCAGCCACAACAGCCACAGCACGATCCATCGTGAAGGACGTGTTTCGATCAGGTCAGGTATGAAAGCGCATTTGTCTCTGTTTCTATGCTTGACGGCGAACGAAGGGGCAGGCGTCGGCGGCGCTGCGAAAGCCAGGTCCCCTCCCTCAGCTGGTCGAATACGACGTCGCACCAGGTGGTCTGCGGACACGGAGTTCTTCGTACCGGCTTCGTACTCCATCCACGGACCAGGGACGTTGACTACTTCGTACGGGGCGAGGATCAACGGGCGCCTAGCGAGCCTTCCCCCTGTAGGTGTTCATGGGAAACCCCCAAGGCGCGCAAAGAATGGCATTGCGCAGTCAGCTGTGCGAGTCTTTTTGTCTGGCAAATTTCCGCTAGAGCGATGAGGCGGCCTAGGGGCACCTGGTCCAATAATTCATTCCGCATCTACGAAGACATCACAAGGCGGGCGCTGCAGTCACATTCTGCGGGGAATCCACAACAACCGAGCATGGCACGGCACAGCCCGTGTTGCGTACGCATGCACAACCGCTATAGAATTAGCTGTGCTTAATCATTTAGTCAACAAAATGCAGCACACAGCGCCCGGCAGACGAATACCCAGCCTCTTCTCACGCGCAAGCCCTTGAGATGGCGACGTCGAGTGATGCGATGGAATGGAATGTCCGTCCTACGCCGTTATCCTGGCATCCTCTAGCTTTACTCCCAGGATCATGGCTGCGCTGCGACGTACGTAGCCACGGGACACGAAAGAGGAAAGGAATGATGCCATGCCGTCACTCGTCCTGAAGCCTCGACCCCACTCTGTTGCAACGTCCCCCTGACGCCCAGTTTCCGTCTCCGCCAGTGGCAGTTGTGTCCAGAAGGCCAATGCAGATGAAGAGATCTGGGCAACTACCAGCAACAGGGCTTTACGTCTAAGGTTATGGGAATTTGACATCCAATAATGATTGTGAGGACAAGCGTATGCTTCTTTCCAGCTTCCTCGATACATATTGCAATTCTTCTGCCACTCACGTGTAACCACCGTGACACAAGCAGTTCAAGGTTGAAGCTATGTTTGATAGCAAGTGAAAGGTAATTCCTTGTTGAAATAAGCTGATACAATTCTCAGTCTTACCCTTTCAGTCTTTCTCCAAACCCAATATATGTTGTCTCTAATTCGCAACTTAGATCAAGATGGACGGATGTACCTGCATCATGTTTACCTAGGCTGGGTTTCGGAGCTGCATTGCCCGAGGTTCGAAAGCCAACGTGGCGAGTGCTTGCACGGCCACAAAAGACGCCAGGCACAAGCCACGAACACCCGCCGGCGGCATTACCTCGGGAGCGCGAACGAGCCAGCGTGGCGGGACTGATTACCTGTGATTACACAGCAAGTTGCCCTGCCGTTCTGGCGGGGACCGAGACAAACCACCATCCGGATCCCCTTTCAGGCGCAGCAACCAAACCTCATTTGTCTCTGACATTCCCACGTTGCGAAGCTTTTCCCCTCTCCCCTCCGATCCTTGACTCGCCGCCTCCTCGATTCTCTTCCCTCGAACAAAACTACGCCCTGCTATTCATTTCGACTTTTGATTAATACGTCTTAATCGCATCTCCGTCCTCACGCCCGTCGTTTGCGCCCTCGAGATTGCACCCCATCGCGGCGCGTGTCGTATTCGTACTTGGCCTGAGCCCTTCTACCAAGGCCTCAACGTTGACAATCGACCCGACCACGACCACGACCCAAAGGCACCTTGACGGACTCCGTCATCTGCCACCCACTACATTCAAACTTTTCTCTCGAGAACCGAAGCCGCGCTGGCCGCAGTCCGTCCTCGCAGTCCCTAATCAGTCGCCACCATGGCTGTCGCATCAATCCAAGACCGAACCTCCGAGTTCAAATCGGTGCTCCTCCAGGCCCAGCGTCGCCAGGCCTCATCCAAGGTTGGCTCGCAGCGAAGATCCCTCCTCTCGGATGCCCAGAAGTCCGCCGCCAATGGCGATGGTCGACCTAGGAGATCCGACTTTGCCAGACAGGCGGCCGACATTGGGCGAGGCATCTCGGCAACCATGGGAAAGCTGGAGAAGTTAGCACAGCGTGAGTTCTCGCGGCCTTCTAGTAGCCCATGATGGCGGTCTCCAACAAACCGTGCATCAACTTTGGAAACGGAGACTGATTGTGAACAGTGGCAAAGCGACGCACCCTTTTCGATGACCGACCGGTCGAAATCAACGAACTTACCTTTGTTATCAAGCAAGATCTATCGTCTCTCAACCAGCAGATAGGCTCTTTGCAAAACCTATCGAAGCAGCAGCACCCCAAGGCTGACCAGGAGGGCGAGCACAACAAAAACGTCGTCTACCTGCTGCAAGGAAAATTGACGGATGTGTCGGTTAACTTCAAGGACGTGTTGGAGGCGAGGACAAAGAACATTCAAGCATCGAGGTCGAGGACCGAAAATTTCATCTCGAGCGTATCCCAGCACGCGCAGCCGTCGCTGCAACAATCAGCGTCGCCGCTCTACGGAACCCCCAACCGCAACTCACCAGCACCAGGAGCCGACACTCTGTCCCTGAACCCGGTGGGCGACCAGCAGCTGATGATGATGGAGGAGGCGCAGCCGGCCAACACATACATCCAGCAACGAGGCGAGGCCATCGAGGCGATCGAGAAGACGATTGGCGAACTGGGCAGCATTTTTGGCCAACTAGCGACAATGGTTTCGGAGCAGAGCGAAATGATCCAGCGAATCGACGCCAACACGGAAGATGTGGTGGATAACGTTGAGGGTGCGCAACGCGAGCTGCTCAAGTACTGGTCAAGGGTATCCAGCAACCGGTGGTTGATAGCCAAGATGTTTGGTGTCCTGATGATTTTCTTCCTGTAAGTGGTCCTTTGGGGGGTTCGGTCCTTGTCTGGGCACCCGTCTTGCACGGCTCCCTGCACGGCCTCGGCGCCTTGACCTTGATTCATGATATTCCAGCTGATACTGACATCTTATTGCAGGCTTTGGGTTCTAGTCTCAGGCTAGACTCGATTAAGTCACAGAAGAGGCAGACGGTGATGAGGAGTCTGTGTAGGGAAGTATAAACGAAGAGTGGACGAAGAAGGGAGGGAAAAGAGGGAGTTTTATGGCACATTTTGTTGTAATGGATATCACCGACGGATGCTCTTCTCTTTCTTTTCTTTTGCATGTATGTATAGTTTCATTTGTCATCCCCTCCCTTAGAGCCCCATGAGACATAGAAGGCCTACAGCAAAGGATAATGTGGGGGACGCGGGGGCGGCTGGGTTTGGGTTGGGTTTGGTCAGTCGGGTCAGGTTGAGCCTATGCTAACGTCGATGTTGGCTGGAGCGAATGCAACGGACAGGGTATATTGCATGGGGAAACATGCGTGGAAGGGACTGTACGCCAGACAGAGGACGAGTGCTTTGTACCTAGATGCGAAGATGAGCCTCGTTGAGAAGCTGTTGTTATACACCAACTGATGAGCTGTGTCGCCTTGATCTATCTATTGATATCGACTTGGGCTATATACTTTTAAATACACCAACTGATGAATCCATCAATGCGGTGGTTGTGATATTACCGGGCTTGAGGAGAAGGGACGGTTCGAACACATGATGAGTCTCTATGCGGCAACGAGACAAGGGTGTGGCAACAGCGAATGCCGAGTGAGGTGAAGTAATGAAAGGACAAGTCCACCAGTCATGATGCCCGCCAGTGTCACCGTGCCATGGTGCATCCGCGCATTATTCGGACTTGTCTAGGGCGAGTGCATCCTGTCATGGAACTCGCCAAATCACTGACATTGGGGGCAGACGGAGGAATGACCGGGGTTCTCGCCGACGGGGCCCCACTGCATTGCGCACTACGGCATGCCACTACAAAGTACTGCGCGCGCTACAGCCAAGTACAGTACATCAGTCAACAGGGACAGAAAGGGGACGGAAGCTCCCGTGGAGCACACCTCGGAGCAACCCCACCCCGAAAGAGAAAAAAAAACAGGCGGAGGGGAGAGCGGGACTCTTGCCCACAGCGCACTCTGCCCCGGCGGCTTAGGTACCGGTACATGGGCTGGTACACGCCCCCCAAACCTAGGTCACCCCGCGCCTGGCAGCCACTAAATCAGGCACGGCGCAGGCGGGGTGGGTGTGGTGGGGTATCTTTTTCGGGCGGGTTTTTGGCTGGCCTTTCGGGCTTGACCCCGCCGAGACGAGAGAGAGAGGGAGTCGTGAGGAGGAGGAAAAACATTGGGGGAGGGGAAAAGGCTGCTATCGTTAGAGGTGGGATGGGAGACTGCTAGTAGCAGGTTGATTGCCCGTCGTTGGTCGGGGGAGAGATGCCCGTGGACCGACCGACCGACCGACTTGTTTATAACCGCCTCGACTCCCGCTGTCGCCTTTCGCGTTTAGGAAGGACATTTCTCTCTCTCTCCCTTCTCTCTATTCTTCTCCCAACACCCAAAACCGCATTCCCCCCTCCCCCCCCCTCGCAAAACACAATGGCTGCCACCTCGTTCAAGCTCAACACCGGCCAGGACATCCCCGCCGTCGGCTTCGGCACCTGGCAGGCCGAGCCTGGCAAGGTGCAGACGGCCGTCGAGTACGCCCTCAAGGACGGCTACACCCTCGTTGACGGCGCCTACTGCTACGGCAACGAGGACGAGGTCGGCGAGGGCCTCAAGGCCGCCTTCGACTCGGGCATCAAGCGCGAGGACGTCTTCGTCATGACCAAGGTCTGGGCCACGTACAACACCCGCTGCGAGCTTGCGCTGGACAAGAGCCTGAAGAGCCTGGGTCTGGACCACGTCGATCTGTTCCTGGTCGTAAGTTGCTCCATGGACACGGCTTATAACATGGTGTTGACTCTGTATCCCCCAGCACTGGCCTCTCCTCCTCAACCCCGAGGGCAACCACGACAAGTTCCCCACCCTGCCCGACGGCTCGCGAGACATCATCCGCAGCCACAACCACGTCGACACCTGGAAGCAGATGGAGAAGCTCGTCGCCACCGGCAAGACCAAGGCCATCGGCGTCTGCAACGTGAGTCCCACCCCGCACACTTCTGGCGAGGCTGCCAACACGAAAGCTAACACGCGCCTACAGTACAGCCTCAAGTACCTGAAGGAGCTTCTGCCCCACGCCACCATCGTCCCCGCCATCAATCAGATTGAGAACCACCCCAGCCTGCCTCAGCAGGAGATTGTCGACTACTGCAAGGAGAAGGGCATCCACATTGTCGCCTACAGCCCCCTGGGCAGCACCGGCGGCCCTATGATGTCCTCCGAGCCCGTCGTCAAGGTCGCCGAGAAGAAGGGCGTTTCCCCCGTCACCGTCCTCCTTAGCTACCACGGTAAGTCCCTTTTTCTTGACTATCAACCGCGCGACCCTTCACTTACACTCCTGACTAGTCGCCCGAGGCAGCACCGTCCTGGCCAAGTCCGTCACCCCCGAGCGCATCTCGGCCAACAAGAAGATTGTCGAGCTGGACGCCGACGACATGAAGACCCTCAACGACTACTCTGACGATCTCGCCAAGAAGGGCGAGCTCAAGCGATATGTCTACCCTCCCTTCGGCATCAACTTTGGATTCCCCGACAAGCAATAAAGAAGGAGAGCTCTAGCATGAGACGATGAGACAAAACAAAAAACAAACTTGATACAAAGTAAATAAGGTGTTGTAATAGACTAAAGCTTAGAAAGGCTACGACATAAATAAGCATTGAACCAAACTCGCAGTCCATGAATGCTGTTCCCAGTACACCGTAACCTGTGATTGGGTACTTGGCGGGGAATTTCCAATTCGGGTAATTCCGTTTTCGGACCCCATTTCCGTTTGGTGGTTTCGGGGGCTTTTCCGCGCCGTTTTCCGCCGTGGGGGCCGATGCTGTCAATGCGACAGCGGATTCGACCATGACATCACGGCACGAACGTGTGGATTTCATGTGACAATTGAGCCCGGCAATAATCTGCCAGAAGATATGACGGGGGCGAAAAGGGCCATGTTGCGGATGGCGAGAAGCAAATGGGCTGTTGAGCATCAAAAGTTGTAAACCAAATCATCATGTTGCTACCCAAGACTGCCTAGACTCATCATTCATTCCGCAAAACCACCCACCCCATTTTCTATGATATCCCATGACATGTAAAAAGAAAAACACCTAAAAAACCACCGAGCATCAGGAACTACAGCTACAACACGCTGGTCCGGGACTTGCCCGACATTTCGACAACGACCTTGATGACGAGGTTGCCGTTGTCGTCCTTGATCTTGCCGGCCATCTTGAAGGCCTCCTCGATGCGGTCCATGCCCTTGTACCGCTGCGTCACCAGCTTCGTCAGGTCGGGCATGGCCGCGGGCTGGTCGGCCAGCAGGTCCAGCACGTAGCGGTAGGTCTTGGCGTAGCGGAAGACGCCGATGAGGTCGACCTCGCGGAGGGAGGCGGCGGAGATGGGGAGGGTGAGGACGGGCGTGCCCATGCCGATGATCATGACTTTGCCTCCGGGCTTGGTGGCCTGTGTTTTACAGTGTTAGCAATTAAACAAATATGAGGTTATCTCGGGGAGGAAAGAAGAAGTATGGGGGAGTTTGAGCTTACGTAGATGGCGGTTTGCACACACGTCTCGACACCGGTGCACTCGTAGACGGCCGTGACCTCGCCGACGGCCTCGCCGCCGACCTGGGTCTCCCGGACGGCCGCAGCCACTTTCTGGGCGTAGGCGAGCTTGTCCTCGATGGTCTGGGGGCGCTCCATGGGAACCAGGACACTGGCGTCGGCGAAGCCGTTGGCGACGGCAAAGTCGATGCGGTCCTTGAGGATATCGGCAATGATGACCGTCTTGGCGCCGTCGGCCTTGCTCACGGCCGCGGCGAGCAGACCCACGGCGCCGGCTCCGAGAACGAGCACGGTAGATCCCTTGGGGAGGGCGGCTCGGTCCCGGGCGTGCCAGGCGACGGAGAGAGGCTCGGCGAGGGCGCCCAGATCGAGGGAGACATTGTCGGGGAGTCTTTTGGAGCGCGTGTAAGTGGGAAGTGTTCCAGGGTTGGCCAAGGCTCAGGAGGAAAAGGGCTGTACGGGGGAAAAAGAAACTCACTTGTGGCACCAGCGCGCAGGGTGGTTGATCTTCTCCTGCAGCGTGCCCTGGGCATGGGGGTTGGCCTTTGCGGAGCTGCGGAACTTCATGCCGCGGCAGATGTTGTAGCGGCCCTCGGCGCAGTACTCGCAGTCCTCGCAGGGCAGGCCGACCTCGAGGGCGACGCGGTCGCCGGGGGCGAGGTCGGAGACGGCATCGCCGACGGCGACGACGGTGCCGGCCGACTCGTGGCCGAGGGTCAGGGGCTCGCGGACGATGATGTCGCCGTTGCGGAAGTGGTTGAAATAGTGGAGGTCGGAGCCGCAGAGGCCGGTGGCCTGGACGGCGACTTGAACCTCGTCGCTGGCGGGGGAGGGGAGATCTCGTTGTTCCTGGAGAGGGTTTTGTTAGAAGCGGTGTTGGAGGAGGGAGGAGGAGAAGAATGTGGTTAGGGAGAGGGACAGGGAAACTCACCAGGCGGAGATCCTTCTCGCCGTGGAGCACGGAAGCCGTGACGCTCTGAGTAGACATGATGAGAGGAGGGAGGGTAGAGTGAGACGAGGCAGAGGTGGAAGCAGACAGTCAATTGAACAAAGTTTGATGCGCGAGACAGAAGTTCCAATGCTCGGACAAGAAGTATGAACAACGGTGGGAATGATCAGAGGGGAAGAAAGAAATCAAGAAAGACCCGTCGGATGAAAGAAGAAGAACGGGCACCGGAACTGGGAGCGCGGGGCGGGGTGGAGAGGCGGGATGAAGCCGCACAGCCCAAACCTCCGATATCGAACCAATTCGTCGCCGCGGGGAGAGAGCCGAGTCACGATGCAGGGGAAGAAAGAAAAAATATCCCATGACGAGAATCAGGGAAGGGGAGAAGCCGACGGGAATCCATCGGGGCGGATCGTGGTGCAGCCAGTACCTGTACTTTGGTAATTGCAGGCGGTTGTGGTGGTGTTGCCCCTCCCCCGCTGCGGGACCGTGTAAGAGCGCCCGCTAAGGAGGGAGGCGGACGGTGAGTGACCCGGAGGCAAGGTATAGTACAAGAAGATAGCTGTCTTCAGGCAATGGAGATACAGTAGGTATCCAAAGACAGTCCTGGCTCGGGGCAACGAGAGCCGCAAGCGCAGTGTCTGCTAACCCGCCGCTCCCCGCACCCGGCCCGTCGACACGGCACTGACCGATCCCTCCCATCACGACCAGCCACGGACAACAAGGAAAGAAATCCCGAACAAGCAAGAGAAACTCCACCCAAGAAAAGTCCCTTGGAAAACACAGGTACATGTACATCCATAGCCTCCATGCACTCCATTGATCCGTCTTCTCTAGCAGGGGTGGCCCCAAGACAAAAACAAAAAGCTGCCCATAAAAGAACGGCATCATGCCCGCCCCAGAAACTCGGCATTGTCTCCGAGGGAGTCTCTCGCGCCGTTTCGGCCCCGTTGGACTCGCAGCGCGCTCTTGCAGTGAATGGGGTAAATCTTTCCTCGCGTCAGGTGCCCGCCCAGACGACGCCGAGTTTGCGCCGCGCTTTTTTGGCTTCTGGGTTTCCGTCCCCGTCCGTGGGATGGCGAGAGGGTCGTGGTGCTTTGGCCGAGGATGGCGTCTCGCTCTGGCTCTCGTTGGTGTCTGGGTACAATAGCTGATGTCTGGATACAATGGTTCGTGTCTAGATACAATAGCTAGTGTATAAATACAATAGCCGGTGTTAAGATATAATAATTGGTGGTGAACAGCGCATCGTGAGCATTGCTTCTCCTCGTCCATCTAGACTTACACCCCAGCCGCCCACTTCCTCATCCTTTCCCCCTCATCCCACCATCCCACCACCCCGCGTGTCTCTGGGAATCGTAAACCACCCAGGGAAAAAAAAAAGTAAAAGCACTCACACCTCCGCTCCCAAACATCTCGGGACTGCACTTCCGTATCCTTTCCCTCTCCCTTTCAATTGTCCTTTTCCCGAACACCATGGCTGCTTCCTTCTTCTCCCTCGAGGGCCAGACGGCCGTCATCACCGGCGGCACCCGGGGCATTGGCCACGCCGTCGCCATTGGCTTCGCCGAGGCCGGCGCCGACATCATCTTGGTCCAGGTGCGTCATGCCAACGACGCTGTTTCTCTTTGTACGCTTCGCTAACTCGTCGTTCTCACCAGCGAGACACCACCGCCACCGCTACCAAGGAGGCTGTCGAGAAGCTGGGCCGCAAGGCCTTCGTCTACACTGCCGACCTCTCCTCGCCCGCCTCGGTCGGCACCCTCGTCCCCAAGATCCTCTCCGACGGCCACAAGATCCGCATCCTCGTCAACTGCGCCGGCATCCAGCGCCGACACCCTTGCGAGGAGTTCCCCGACTCGGACTTCAACGACGTTAGACATTCTCCTCTCCCCTTCCCTCGCTATTCCTTCTCTGCCAATCTCCCACTAACACGCCTGCTCTCTCCCCCCAGGTCATCCAGGTCAACCTCAACGCCGTCTTCGCCCTCTGCCGCGACGTTGGCGCGCACATGCTCGGCCTCGAGCCCTCGCCCGTCACCGGCCGCCGCGGCAGCATCATCAACTTCGCGTCGCTGCTGACCTTCCAGGGCGGCTTCACCGTGCCCGCCTACGCCGCCTCCAAGGGCGCCGTGGGCCAGCTGACCAAGAGCTTCGCCAACGAGTGGACCTCCAAGGGCATCACCGTCAACGCCATCGCCCCCGGCTACATCGCCACCGACATGAACGAGGCCCTCCTCGCCAACCCCGAGCGCCTCGCCAGCATCACCTCCCGGATCCCCGCCGGCGTCTGGGGCTCGCCCGAGGACTTCAAGGGCACGGCCGTCTACCTCGCCAGCAAGGCCAGTGGCTACGTGAGCGGTCACCTCTTGGTCGTGGACGGTGGCTGGATGGGCCGATGAGCGTGTGTTTCGTGTATCATATAGATGGGGTAAATAGAAAGGACAACCAGACAGAAGAGGGGGGAAAAATATTAAAACATCCTTAAAGTACCTGCGCCAGCTTCCCCATTCGATGAACAGCGTCTCAAAACATAGTAAGTATCCATCGCCTTTCTCAGATCACTGACAGTTTCCAGAGTCAGTAGCACCGTCTATTCCCAGGATCGGGACGACCCGTCATTCCCGCCTCGCCCGAACTAGTCGCCGTTGTTCTGAGCGCCGAAAGCCGTCTGGGCCGGCGACGACAGTGACTTTGCTGCGCTGGTGCCAAACCGCATGGTGGCCCGAGGCGGCTCGTGCAATGATGCTAAAAGGCCCATCACGAAAACGGGTAAGCAACTCTAGGGAATTCGGTGGTGGGGGAAATGGGAGCTCTGGGCTTACGCAGACTGCAAGGCGGCGATGCGCACCCGAGTGAACGAAATGTTCAGTTCCTCGTACATTTCGTGGACGATTGGTAGCTCGTTGGCTGATCTGGTGGTGGCGGGCTTGACGACCGGGGATGTCTGGATGAGTGAGGTCTCGGTGGTTTAAGAAAAAGCCCGCGTTTTGGAATATCAGACGAAATCAGAACGCTGACACCTTGCCGGCGTGAGATTATGAGAGATTCTTATACATGTCACCGAATCTCCGTCCACATGGCCCGGAACCCGAAAACCGCATGTTTGCGATGCTCCTCTACGTCGTCTCACAAAACGCCCCGAACAAAGGCCCCGATTCGCTGTGGGTGTGGAAGCAGCTCCGAGCGCGAGCGGGTAAGGCCCGACCCGCACCTGATTGAGCACGGCGCTTTTCGAGCATTGTCCAGGGCACTTGGAGATGCCAGCGTACCGTAAGCAAACTGGGCACTTCCCCAAGGTCCCGTCTGTCTATTGCGAACGTTAAGTCTGCAGATATACAGTATACAAAGTAGATGACAAATCCTGTCCAAGTGAGATGGGAAGCGTTAGCTGCACCGCCGGCGGTGCAAATAATATCACATGACACGTGCACCCTCCCCCCTATATAGCCAATCAAAAGCTTATATCGAGCCCAGCTACTATAGTTACACCTAGCTATATCCCAGCTGTCAATTTAGTCCAATCTAGGCCTTTGGTATAATCCAGCTCTTTAATTTAATATAATCTATTAATTTAGTATAATCTAAGTAGTTAATTTAGTATAATCTAGGTAGTTAATTTAGTCTAATCTAACTCTTTAATTTAGTCTAATTTAAGTAGTTAATTTAGTCTAATCTAAGCTATTAATTTAGTCTAATTTAAGCTATTAATTTAGTCTAATCTAAGCTATTTAGTATAGCTATTTTAATCTTTTATACTAGGAGGAAAAGAGGTATAAGAGTTATATAATATTATTTATACTATTAATAGTATAACTAATACTTCCCTAAGTAAGATCTATATACTTTTATACTACTATTATTACTAAAGTAAAATTAGGTAAATAAAGCTAAAAAGAGCTTAAATAAAGAATCTTTAAATATAATTAACTAAATTTACTTTTATCTTAAAACTTATTTTATACTATAATAATATAAAAATAGTAAAAGTATTTAAAAGTATATAGCCTAAGTTAATATT
>LDPL01000172.1:10026-20107 GCA_001305505.1 Neonectria ditissima
TTTTTTAGGATAAAACTAAAATCTTTTATTTAAAGGAAAAGCTTTATAAGCTATAAAAACCTTTATATATATTATCTAAGAGATAAAAAGTCTCTTAGTCTTATAAAGTCTATAGGACCTAAACTTTTTGTAAAAAAGTTAGCTATATTATCTTTACTTCTTATAGAAAATAACTTAATAGTTTCTTTTCTAATTTCTTTTCTAGTAAAGTAATAAGCTATATTAATATACTTAGATCTCTTATGAAATTCTAAATTTTCAGCTAACTTTTTTACAGCCTCATTATCAGTTAATATAGGAGGTATAGCTCTATTATAACTTAAAGATAGATTAATATTTAAATACCTATAAAGGTTTATTAAATATTTAGCTTCTTTAGTAGCCTCTCTTAGAGCTATATATTCAGATTCACAAGAGCTTAAAGCTACTAATTTCTACTTTATAGTATTCTAGCTAATAAGATTATTAGCTATATAGAAGTAAAATCCACTTATAGACTTTCTATCTTCTAGACTAGCTCCCTAATCAGTATTACTATAGCCTCTTATAATACTAGATAAAGAGTCTGGATCTATATTACAATTATAATAAATTCCTAAATTAGGATATTTATTTAAGTATTTCCAGATCTTATTTAAAGCATTAAAATAGCTTTTATTAGGCTTAGAAGCAAATCTAGAGTAAGTATTTACTAAATAGGATATATCAGGTCTAGTTTTTATAGATAGATATAATAAGGATCCTACTTCTCCTTGAAAAGCTAGGATTTCTTCTTTAGAAGGTTCTAAAGTTGCTTTAATAAGCTTTTCTCCTGCTTAAAAAGGTGTATTAGAAGTTCCTATAGATCCTTTGTTATATTGTATAATTTTATTATACAGATATTTATTTTGGTTTATATATAAGCCTTTATTCTCTCTATTTATAGTTATATGCATTCCTAAGAAGTCTTTAATCTCTCCTAAAGACTGGATTTTTAAATCTTTAGCTAGAGCTTCTTTTATATTATTTATATCTTTATTATATGGGCCCATAAATATAAGATCATCTACGTGGATTATTATAGCCATTTTTAGGCTGTTATTAATGAATACCCCTTCATCAAATAGTATAGCTTTAAATTCTAAAGTATTTAATTTATTAGAGAGAAAATTATACCAAAGTCTAGGACTTTGTTTTAAGCTGTATAAAGCTTTTTTAAGCTTTAAAACTAAAGATCCTTCTTTAATTATAGCTATTTCTTCCTTTTTAAGCTTATAAAAATTACTAATATAATCTTTAAAGCCTTTAGGAATAACTGTATATATTTCTTCATCTATATCAGTATGAATAAAAGCATTTTTTATATCAAACTGTAAGATAGTATAGTTATTAGAAACAGCTAGAATTAAAAGAATTCTTATAGTTTTAGGTCTAGTAGTAGTAGCAAAGGTTTTATTATAATCTAATCCGAAGATTTAATTAAACCCTTGTATTACCCATCTGGATTTATATTTTAAGATATTATTATTATTATCTGTTTTTATTTTATAGACCTATTAGCCTCCTAAGACTTTTCTTCCTTTAGGAAGTATTTTTAAAATCTAAGTATTCTACCTAATAAGTTTATCTATTTCTGCTTTTATAGATATATTCCATTTATCTTTATCTATACTAGATAGATAGTCTAAATAGTTTTTAGGTTCTATAGGATTTCCTTTATCTACTAGAGCTAATATAGTAGGGTATTCTTTATAATCCTTATAGAAATCAGCTGGCTTCTTAGGTATTTCCACTGATAATTTAGGCATTTTAGCCTCTCTTAAACTTTTAAGCTCTTTTATAGAGTCTTTAGTTAAAGAGCTTCCTAATACAGGAAGAGACTTATAGTCTAGACTATTTTTATCATCTAGAAAGCAGTTTTCTAGTATAACTATATCCCTAGATATTATAAGGCAGCGTTTATTATAGTCCCAGATTTTATAGCTATTTTCTAAATAGCCTATAATAATGCCTTTATATGCTCTAGTATCTAATTTATCAGTAGGGGTTTTATTCTTATAATAAACTATAGATCCAAATACTTTTATATTATTAAGATCTTCTAGTTTTATATATATATTATCTCTTTTTTCTAAAGGAGATAGATAGTTAAAACTAGAATAAGGAGTTCTATTATATATATAAGTAACAGTATTTAAGGCCTCTCCCTAAAGGTATTTAGGCAGCTTAGCTGTATACATTATAGCTCTAACTTTATTTAATAAAGTCCTATTTATTCTTTCTGCTGCCCTATTAGGCTTAGAAGTATTAGGAGGGCTAGTATTATATATTATTCCCTTAGTTAAGCAATAAGGTTTAAGTTTATAAAGATATTCCTTAGTATTATCTGAAAAAACTTGCTTAATCTTAATATTAAGCTTATTATTTTCCACTTCTAGCTTGAATTCTTTAAACTTATTTAAAGCTTTACTTTTATTCCTAATTAAATAGGTTTTTAAATATCTAGTTACTATATCTATAAAGGTTATAAAGTATTGATATTTATTATATGTAAGGATCCTAATAGGCCCCTAAATATCAGTTACTATTTTATCTAGATATTTATAATCCTTATTAGAGGATTTTCTATTAACTTTATTAATAGCTTTAGCTTTAATACAGTTTTCACACTGTAAAATCTTTATAATATCTGCCTTTTTTATATTATATTTTTTATCCTTATTTCTATATAAAATCTTCTTTAAAGATTTATAGTTAAGGTGTCCTAATCTTAGGTGCCAGTTATATATATCTATAGTTATAGATTTATTATTATTATTCTTATTATTATTATCTATAGAAAGAATGTTAGCTTTAGATGAGAAACTTACCTTTTTCTTATTACTATTCTTTATAATAATAGGTATATAATATAGATTATTCTCCTCTATCCCTTTAGCTATAATATTTCCTTTATTATTTATTAGGAATAATTGCTTATTTCCTATAAAGGAGTAAATATCTTTTAAAGAGGACTGGCTTATAATATTAACACCTAATTCAGGTATATAGAAATAATTTCTTATTTTATATATTTTGTTATTTTCTAGGAATCTTATTATAATATCTCTACAGCCTTTAACTATTAAAGAAGAGGCTTTTCCCTAATTAACCCTTTGATTTATAGACTTATAATTAAGGAAAAAATTCTTATTAGATACTATATGCTTAGTAGTACCTGTATTATAAATAAATTTAGTTATATCCTTATTATAGGTATTTTTATAGGGGGGTTTTACCTTTAATTCTTCTATAAGCTTCTTTAAGGAAGGTAGATAAGATATTAAAGATCTTAGAGTATTATTAGCTTTTCTTTTCTTTAAAGTAGAGGTTTGAGATAAATATACCCTAATATCAAAGTCTTTAGAGACTTCTCTTATATCCCTATCTAATTCTATAATAGAATTAGAATAGGAATAAGGGCTTTTAGGAATATCTTCTTCTTCAGGGGTATTTTCCCTTAAAGTAAAAAGTTTTTCTTGATTTTCTTCTCTTTCCTCTCTTTTAGATTTTTCAGCTTTTTCTTCTTTAGTCTTTTTAGACTTATTATCCCTTTTATAAGGTTTAGAAACCCTATTATCCTTATTTTTAAAGCTTTTTGGAGCTTTATTAGGATGAAGAAAATAACAATCTTTATCTAAATGTCCTGCTAATTTGCAATGGGAGTATTTAAGTGCTATTTTCTTCTTTTTCTAGGGTTTCTTAGATAATCAGAGCTTTATTAGGATGAAGAAAATAACAATCTTTATCTAAATGTCCTACTAATTTGTAATGGGAGCATTTAAGTGCTATTTTCTTCTTTTTCTAGGGTTTCTTAGATAATCTTAAAAGATTTATCTACAATGGGAGCATTTAAGTGCTATTTTCTTCTTTTTCCAGGGTTTCTTAGATAATCTTAAAAGATTTATCTGATTATCATTACTTTCTAGCCTTTTAGATTTATCTATAAGGCTAGATGATAATGTTTCTAAATTATAGGCATTAGGATCAATCCTTAAAGCCTGAGAAATATTAGTTATATAGCTATTAAAGGAATCATCTAAATTATTTAGGATCCAAGCTATTATAACTTTTTCTAGGATTTTTATATCCCTAGAATTTAGCTACCTTAAAGCCTGAGAAATATTAGTTATATAGCTATTAAAGGAATTATCTAAATTATTTAGGATCCAAGCTATTATAACTTTTTCTAGGATTTTTATATCCCTAGAATTTAGCTCATCAGATACTTCTTTTACCTTATTTAAATATTCTTCTATAGTAGAAAAATTTATAAATGAGATATTAAAGAATTCCTTTATAAGTAGGAATTTAGAAGTAAATCCTGAAGAGTTATATAAGCTTTTAAAGCTATCCCAAGCAATTTTAGCATCATTTAGATGTTTAATTTGCATTAAAGGACCATCTTCTATAAGAAGACATATATTAGCTAGAGCTTCCTCACTTTTATTGTGATTTAAAACTCTTATAGCTTGTATAAGCTTTTCCTTTATAAGGAAAGCTTTTATTCTCATAGCCCAAGTTATATAGTTTTCACTACCTTTAAGCTTAGAAAAATGGATTTTTTCATTCCCTATCTTAGAGATTTTTCTAAGATTTATTAGAAATGAGTATATATCTTCTTTTTAAGGGGAAAAGAGGTTTTTATACAGAAAAAGTAGTTATATTATTCTATTTAAAGAATATTTTATAAGGACTAATCTTTTAAAGATATAGTAGATAAAGAATCTTCAGCTAGTTCTTTTCCTTTAGTCTCTTCTCCTTCCTTTTCTAGAAAGATATTAGTTATAAGGTTATAGTTATAATTATAGTTATTTTAAAGGTTATTTTTACCTTTAGGAACTGCTTTCATACGCCCAGAGGACCAAGAATAAAAGGAGCCCCTTTTAGCAGCTCTAGGATTTCTCTTAGAGTTATTTCTTCCTTCTAAAGGCTTATAAAGGCTAATTAGAGTAGAAAGATTCAGTGTTTCTTTAAGGATTTCTCCTTTAAAGGTAAACTAATATATTAGACTTATAATTAAGTCTTTAGAGTAGCTTTAATAGGTTAGAAAAACCTCCTCTCTAATCCTTAGATCTCTTTAAATAAAAGAGATTATAAAAGGAGCCTTCCTATTCAGTAGATAAAGAAGGAATTGTGGGGCTAAGCCAGGCTCATAACCTGTTAGGTAACGTAGGGCTTCCTTAATAGGAAATCGATAGGTGATTAGATAGGTCACTAGGATAGTAGGATATATCCAGGCTTCCTAAGGGGATTCGAGAGGGTATATGAACTCTTGTTAGAAAAGAGGTAATACCATTGGATAGAGTAAGAAATTAGCTTTATAATAGTATACTTATGTGTTCAATTGAGTAAGAGATGAGTATATAAGAGATCAATACAGATTTAGATAACTTGGGAAATCCCTCTCTCTTTATACCCTAATAACTTTGACCCTAATGGTCCAATTGCAATGCAAAGCATACTAATCTGTGGCCTAGACCTGGGTCTATGATATATTTGAATTCCTTGATGATTGGTTGTGGAATAGATGTGCAATTGATGATTCAGTGTAGCTGTTTCAGATAGGTATCTAGGAATATCAGGAAATCTCCAAATTAGCGATAATATGCAATTAGGCCATATAACTAGTATAAGGGTAAATACCCTATATAGTATCTATATAGTACTATTAGTACTATAAAAAGCTATACTTATATAATATTATATAATATATTAGAGATAGTTAAAGTTTATTTAACTCTAATAAATATAAAACTATAGGTAGATTTACCTCCTCTAAGAGAATTATCTACCTAAGTAACTAGTAATCTATAGTTAGAGCTTACTTTAGGAGCTACTATACTACTACTATACTACTCTCTAGTATTAAAAGTAAAACTTATATCTAGTATTTTACAGTTAGGGCTTACTTTAGGAGCTATCTTACTACTATTCTCCTACCTTTTAGCTTTAAATCTACTAAGAAATAGTAGTAAAGTAGCTATCTAAGCCCTATCTACTACTTCCTTATTAAAGTAGTTAGGCTACCTTAATAGACTATCTACTAGGTTCTTTACTCTAGGCTAATAGATAATCTTAAAGTTAAAGGGGTAAAGGTTATTAAGTGTAATAACCTACTTAGATAATAGCTTTAGCTTTATTATAAGGTATTAATAATTTAAATAGTCTATTAGAACCTTAATCTTGGTATCTATATAGGCTAAATAGTGCCTCTAAGTGTAAAAGGCCTCCTTAATAGCTAGAAGCTTAGAATTAGGGGTTAAATATTATAATTCTACTCCTGTTAGCTTATATAATATATATACAATAGGGTGCCAGTAGCCTTACTATAGCTATAATAGGACTATACTAATAGTATATCCTAATATATCTATCTTAATCCTTAAAGGTATACTAGGGTTAAAGTGGGTAAGGATAGGTTCCTCTAAGAATACCTATTTTAACTACTTAAATGTATTAGACTTATAGTAATCCAGCTAGAAGGTTCTTTTATTATTACTATATAGTAGGTCTATAAGAGAGGCTATAATTTTACTATAATTCTTAATAAAGTATTAGTAAAATCCTATAAATCCTAGGAAAATCTAGATATCCTTTATATAGTAAGGTAGTAGCTACTTTATAATATACTTAATATATTCTAGTTCTATATAGATTCCTTTAGTACTTACTATAAACCCTAGGAAGCCTATATATTAGAGGTTAAATTTATATTTCTTAGGATTAGTATATAGGCTAGTAGCTTATAGCTAGGTAAGGATATTATAGATATACTATAAGTACTTACTAGGATTACTACTATATATTAGGATATTATCTAGATAGATAATATAGATAATATCTATTAGCTCTATAAGGATATTATTAATATATTCTTAGAATATTACTAGGGTATTAACTAGTCTAAAGGGTATAACTAAGTATTTAAAGTAACTATAGTAGTAGTAGAAAGCTATCTTCTATTTATTTCTCTTATAGATATATAGCTAGTAGTATATATCCTTTAAGTCTAGCTTTATAAAGATCTATACCTTACTAAGCTAATCTAGGATCTTATAGATTAGAGGTAAAGGAGCCTTATTCTTCCTAGTAATCTTATTAAGACTATAATAGTTAATATAAAGGTATAGCTTACCTCCTTTCTTAGGGATAAATAGGATTAGGGCCCTAGCTAGGCTAATAGACTATCTAATCTAGCCTTTTACTAATATATTAGTAAGGTAAGCCTAGAGGACTTCTAGCTCCTTTATAGTAAGACTATAGATAGGTCCCTATAGTAGTATTTTACCTTCCTCTATATTAATAGTATATATTTATCCTTTAAGTATTAGGGGATCTACTTTCTCTATCTTAAAGATATCTCTAAATTCTAGGTAGAGTTTAAGGTAGTTAGTTACTAGCTTCTTATTACTAGGTTACTATAACTCTTTAGTAGTTCCTTTTAGTATTATAGGGGTAAGTATATCTAATAGGTTACTAGTAATTATAAGGGTAGTAATATATTCTTTAGTAGCCTTATATATTCCCTTCTTCTTTATAATAACCTTAATATTACTTTATAGTATACTATACCTCTAAGTCTTTATTTTCTACTTAAGGACTTAGGGTTCTATATTATAAAACTAAGGGTCTCTAAAGATTACTCTATACTAGTAGATTATAGTAATATAGAAGTAGACTTTATATATCCTTATCTTCCCTATACTATTATAGACTATTATAAGTTATTAGAGGGTTCCTTAGTTCTTAAGGACTTCTTAGTTAACTCCTTTAATCTAGACCTTACTAGGTTTAATAAGCTTCTATTTAGTAGTAGTTAAGTAGTAAGGGTAAAGGAAGTTTACTTTAGCCTTTATATCTACTAAGGTATTTCCCTCTAGTCTTTTCTACTAGCCCCCTATATATATCTAGGTTCTAATAGTCTAATGTATTAGTAGGGATAGGGTCTAGTTAGACCCCTATTAGGTTCTAAGGCTTATAAATCAGATGTTATTAGGAGCTATTATAGGTATAGTAGGGTTATAGCTAGCTAGATACTAGTTTATAGTATAATAGTTACTCTTATATATCTTATAATTAGGCTTAAAGTACTTTATTAAAATATATCCTTCTTCTCTATACTTATAGTATATAATAATACCTCTATAGGGCTAGTAAGGTACCTATAGAGCTATAGGGGTATTAGTAGGGTTACTATTTAGGGTAGTACTTAAAGTAGGTAATAAGTATATATTACTATTGCTAGGGTTAGGTCTTCTAAGGATAGTCTCTACTTAGGTAACTAAGCTGATAAACTTCTACTAAGTAAAAGGGATCTTATAGCTAACTACCTAGGTTTATAGTATAAGTATAAGTTAATAAATTACTAAGTAGACTTAATAGGAATTAGGTAACTAGTCTAGGAGCTTAGCTTCTAGGGCTTTATAGTAGTTAAGGAAGTTCCTAATAGTCTAGCCTAGCTTTATATAGTAGTATACTAGCTTTATAGTTATTTTAAGGTATTAGGTAGAGTTATTATTAATAGTCCCTTTAACCTAAGTAAGGTAATTATTCTATGTAATCTTATTAATTTAACCTTATTAGTTATTATTAAGGAAGCTAGTCTAATATAGCTTAACTAATCCTTTAAGATAGCTACTAGTAAGTAGAACCTTTAGTAGGTCTATATAGAAGCTTAAGGGATATAAAAGGAATTAGCTATTAAGATTAGTAAGATAGATCCTTAATTTAGTCTAAGACTTTATACTATAATAGGGAGTCTTTAAGATAAGCTTACTAATATTATAGTTAGGGGTATACTATATATTTATATTATATTTATAGTAAGTTTACTTTATAGGTTATAGTTTATAATTAGGGTTAAAGTTAGGGGTAATTCTAGTATTAATTAGCTTAAGCTAGTATCTCTTATAGCTAATTTACTATAAGGCCTATAAGTTCTTAATATAAAGGTTTAGCTCTATCTCTTCTATAAGAGTATTATTATACTTAGAAGGAGAATTAAGATTATAGTTAAATAGGGGGTTTAATAGTAATATCTAACTCTTAGGTTATCTATCTTAGGTCTATAAAATTATAGGGTCTCTACTACTTATTAGGTATAAACCTAAAGAGGTAGATAGTATACTAGGAGGGTTATTAGTAGTAGTTATCTTCCTTAATAGTCTATTATACCTATAGGTTTAGAGAGATTAACTTATTATAGATAGTATTTATAGTAGAGAGTAAAGAGGTAAGATAGACTACTAGATTACTATAAGATTACTATAGTAAAGGTATAATAGTATTACAATATATATTAATCTCTAACCTCCCTATTCTTCCTAGTTATCTAAGCTCCTTTTATCTTTTTCTACTCTAGTTGTCTAGAGTAGGGTAATATATACTAGTAATACCTAATTAGTATAGTTACTCTAAGACTATAGTAGCTCTATTACTTCTACTCTAAGATTATAGTACCTTATAGTTCTACTTCTAGTACTATAGTACTAATAACACTTTAGTATATAATAATTTTCTACTATAGATAAAAAGTAAAGTAATAAGGCTAATAAAAGACCTATAAAAAACCTATTACTTAGAAGAAAGCTAGCTCTTATATTAGTTCCTAAGAATTAAAGTTATTTATAATAGAGAAAAATAGTACCTTTAGCTTTTATAGTCTTTATATATTAATAAGATATACTAATTACTCTCTAAGAGTATCTTAAATTTATAATTAATAATCCTAATAGTATAAGAAGAACTAATATCTTATAAGGAGATTATAAACCCTAGGAATATTAACTTATACTAATAAAAAATTAGTATTATTATATATATAGTTATAATAACTTAACTTAATATTATTTTTACTATAAGCTAGTTTACTAAGTTTAACTAAAACCTAAGGTCTTAATACTAGTAAGTAGTTAACTAAGCCCTAATATATCTTATTTAAACCTAAGGTCTTTCCCTTAAATATAGTATAATACCTAGATATAAGAAAGATAATCTATAAGTAATATTAGATATAAGTTTTACTAATAACTTAGTAGACTATTAGAGCTCTTAAGTATTT